>JAULJZ010004996.1:0-16896 GCA_032270985.1 Heliamphora pulchella | reverse complement strand
ATTTATACTTAAAAAATGACTTGTACAAACCTAAATAACTTAAAGTCGGACCCGCTATTTAACAGAATATGCTAATCACCAACTAATTGGCGGTAAATAATGAATAAAAAAGTATATTAATATTATAAAACTGAAAATCTTATTTTTAAATATCTGATAATATTAATTTTTTTATCACTATTACTCTATTATTTACCGCCTAATAAATTGTGATTAAATTACCCATTTAACTTTTTCCAGTAAATTAATAGGTTCCACATATAGGGGCGGGCAATACATGAAAAACACAATAAACCCATACAAGAACGCAACAAATCCATACGAATAATCATTCAATTTAAAAATAACAAAATTATTATTTTTTTAATGTTTCAGAATGTTCGAGTCAGTTTATACGTATCTTGACTAATTCTTAAAAGATCAATTACACTGCCTACTCGCAAGAAGTCTAATTAAAATTGGGACAAAACATCATATGAAATAGCCAAAAAGAGTTGATAGAATATAAAAAAATTTCAAACCAGAGATATTAAAAGAAGCAAATTTTCAAATATCAAACTTTAACTAACAGGCCAACCATTTGGGGATACAACCAGACTATTCTTGCTTCTTCTTTTTTTCCCTTACTTGTTTTATATTATATATGTAGAAAATATTTTATCTATGACGAAAGGGTGACCAGTTCGCTCCAAATATTGTTGTTGAAGAATTTTTAATAAAAATGAGATATTATTTTTTTATTCATTGCTAAGAATTATTTGTGGTTTAAATAAAAATTATTTTTATAATTATTGTTCGGGACAAGTTTAAATAGGTTATTAGCAGTCTATTCATAATATTAGCCATTATAAAATAATTATACTATTAATAATTTATTTAATACCATATCGGTTATATAAATAAATTTTGTTATTACTATTGATATTATTTTGTTAAAAATTAAATATAATTAATGGTGATAATTTAATAGTAGTTTTTTAAGACTTTATATAAAGGCTTAATTACTAGCCTATTATTTTGTCATGGAGAAAAACATTGAGAGATAAAAATGATATTAAGTTTTCTAATGAGATTATATTAATTTATATTATTAAGTTATCATATTTTATGATATTTTTTAGTAGATGTGAGTATGAGATGAAAAATACTTGTAAGCACTTGGATTGTACTATTTTGAAGCCGATATACTCTATTTAAACTTTTACGTGGAGAGAATATCAGTTTTAGAACAATAACTACACATATCTTAATCTCGCAAGCCACATATTTTATTCTTTTTATTATTTCATACTATTATTTTTAATATATTATTTTATTTCAATAAAATAGAATTATTTTAAGAAATTATTCTAACAAATGTGACACAAATTTGAGAGGCACATAATCAGTTTATTCGGGAAAAAAAATTGACTGTCTATCATTGTGTATATTTTACACACTTTTTTTTTTACGAAACTATTATATGAAATTAATTTACTAAATAATATTTCATAATCATAACTATTGATAAAAAAATTATTAAATACTTTTGAAATACTATGTGATATTGTTTACGTGCTACTTTTAACAAATAAAAACGTTCGAGGTCATCATTTTCTCTCACCTAGTATCTACCCAACAAAGATAGACCAACATTATGTCACGCAAAATGTTTCTGTTACGTGATTGGATGAGAGCACCACTAGACAAATGTCAAATGATACTCCGAAACTACCGAATTTTTATTCGTGAATTTTATATAACTATACTTGTATTCGATATGCTCGTGACTGTATGACACAACATTTATATTAATTTAATAAATTAATTTAACAACTCTAGCATTAGTGTTAATTAATAGTAATAAACTACACATTGGATTCTCCTCAAGAGGCCCACTCGAATTCCAGCAGCTTGATAGTTGGCCTACCATTTTCAAATGCATGAGCATATATATAGAGCTATAGTGACATATAGAGCCTTTGACTTATATATTTTATGATGAGTTTGTCTTGAATTTTTTAAGAATTAAAAGCTGGCGGGAACTCCATAAATCAGCGCTAGTGAGAGCACTTAAGCGCCGTGACGCGCGTTCACGGAGCAACAATGTATGACATCAATACGCGCTCGTTAAGCGTTCAAGTGCTGTCGTAACGCACAAGTTAATTTTCAAGTTTTGGATCGAGAAATGTATATATTACCCTTTGTTTTGCTTAGAATTAGGGTTGATACACTATAGAGGCTTAGAAAAAGGCTAAAGAATGTATAGAGACTTAGTTTGGGACTAAAAAGATAATACACAAGAGAGTCTCAATTTGAGACAATGAAGAGTGAGAAAGTTTTTGTAATTTTTATTAACTATAGTAAATTAATTTTTTCTCATTCCGTGGACGTAAATATTTCGTTGAACTACATATATTCATGTGTTCGTGATTATTCTTTATTTCCATTGCTACGTGTGGATTTGAAGTCAATAGTGTGTCTGCTGCAAAACATTTTGTGATGCCTTTTTAGCACATAAATTAATCATAAATTTAGCAGTTAAAGTCAATTAATTAAGAATGTAGTCAAAACCACACTTTTGATTAACAGCAATGTTATAAACTGATAAAGAATACTAAAAAAATTACCTAAACAATTACTCAAAATTCAAAATGGGTGGTTAAAATTTACTTAAATTGTGATAGGCACTCTATTAAACTTGAATTATACCATACATATCGCTTTCAAAATAAAATTCTAAATTTGTTTTATAGCTACATATAATTTTTCTTTGATTAAATATAATTGACACCATAATCTGTTTAAATGTTGTATTGTTGTCCACCTGCTTGCAGTTTGTCTACCCCCTCAACAACTGCTTCCCACCATACTTTTTTTATTTATCAAAAAAGAGTTAAGTGATCTAAAAACATTACAAATTTGATAAGAATTTAATCAAAAAGGTACATTGAATGCATTAAGATTCCTTCTCAAAATGAGAGAGAAAATTCTCCACGCGAAAGGAAAAAATCCCCATAGAAGAAAAAACCAAACCCTCTGCCTAAAGAGGGCCACAAACCTCTACATCGAATGACATTATTAAAATACGCTAAAAAATTATTTAATAAAAAAAATCTATCATCTTGAGTCGTACATCGTTGTATTTTTTTCACAGCCAATTATAATGGCATCGTAGTTTTCACCCAACTCTCACAGACGAACTTGCTGAAGGTCAAGATTGGTCGTCTAGTTTCAATTTTGACATTATCAGCATCAATCTACATGTGCGTGCCAATCTAATAGACGTCTAGATCTAAAAGAACTTTACGAAAAGACTGAGGTGAAATGAGAAAATTACATTAAAAAATGAAATAAAAACAAACCATACATAGAAAAAGAACAAATATACAGGGGAGAGAGAAAGAGAGAGATATAAATTGAAAAAAAGATAGATTGGAGAAAAAGGAGAGACAAGAGGGGTTAATAATTTGAATGGTTTATTTTGTTGAGTATGTCAAAGAGATCATCTTTATGTGGAGATATCTCTCTCTCTCTTTCGAGGAGCTATCTTGTTACATTTGATGTATCCATTAGATCGAATTTATGTTAAATTTCTAATATATTTAGAACTTTTAACAATTTCAGATAACAAAAGAGATTATCTTTGTAAAAAAAAAAAAAACAAGTTGTTCAGAAATTAGTAACCGCATAACTAGATCACATTAATTCCAAAAATATAAACAATAAATTTAATTTTGATAATAAATCACCTTTTTTCATAAGATCAATGTGATTTAATAATATGATTATCAATCTCCAATTAATTCTTTTTGCATGGAAAAAATCTTATAAACGAACTCTACAACAAGAACAATTCAAATCATAAAAGTAGATCTGCCCTGAAGTGGCCTATAATGAAGATTGGAGGCCTCTTTCATTCTTTTAATAATTGAAGAAGAGCAGGACTCCTCAGGAACCCCCAAAAATATATAAAAACCAAATGGACTCTCTACAAATTGAATTAGACCGAATAATCCTTAATTTCTTTTCTCCCTTTAATTGTTGAACAAATTGAAATATTTACAGAACTGTGAAGTTTTAGTTCAAGCTTTCTCCTATTTTGAGTTGATGCATACATAGCTACTACTTAATTTAGTGGTAGATTTTTGGTGGTGTTTGGTATTACTGAAATTAGTAATTTATAGATTGTAACTTATAATAAAAGTTGTGAGTATTTGGTAAATATTATAACTTTTAAATAAAATTAAAAAAAAGTAATTATAATTTTTAGCAGAAGTTGTGAGTGTTTAGAATATATCATAACTTATAATTAAAATTAATAATAAAAAATTAAAAACTGCTAATTATAAGCTTTGCCAAACACACTTGTGCCATGTAGCCTTTCCCTAACATGCATATGTATGTGCATGAACAAACATAATAAATATGGAAATTAAGCAAATGAACTTAGGCCGTGTTTGATATGTATTAGATAAGATGAGAAATATAAATAGCATGTAGATTTCATATATATATATTATTTGTATCATATTTTATTAAAGTAGAATAAAATATGAGATAAGAGTCGAATAATTATTATTGATCGTTGATTAAGAAAGAAAGATAATCAAGGGGAGAACAAATAATTCTAAAGAGAGAAATAAGATAAATTATAAATAATTTCATGGATATCGGACTCTTAGATTCCATATGAGAGAATAATATTTTAATTTGATGAGCTAAATGTCAGACTAGAAATTTAGAAAGATAAATTCTGAAAAATAGGTCCCACATAAGTAAAGTGGTAAATTGGTAAACAAATCAAAAACAAAAATGTTTTTTATCAATAAAATTATCTATAAAACAAAATTTAATTTAAGATAAATAAAACTGTTTGTATTTAAACCATATTCTAAGTGAGTTTAATTTAGATAATAATTATTTTGAATTATATATAATATAATAAGTAAATTTTATAAATATGATACGTCATCGAATAAAAATGTGAGAAGGTTGTATTGGTTATTCACTAGTTTTTTTTTTTTACCATTTCATGGGTATGTACTTTTATTAGAATAATTTTTGAGTGTTGTTAAAATATTATGTAATAAGTTTACGGAATATTTTTATTTAATATTTTGATAATAAATTTTATGATAAAAATATAATAATATATTTTTATTAAATAATTAAAAAAACAAAAAATTATCTATATTTTATAAATTATAATTATTTATTTATCGAGATATTGAAAACATAATATAATTTGCCCTTTTAATATGGATAGAAGGTATTGATTGTCGCGCTTCTTTAACTGGTTCCGGCTAAATAGTGGGGGGCACATGTTGGCTTCAAATTGTTTAATGGACGTTAGGTAGTGCTTAGAATATGAATTATTTGACTAAAAAATTAACTTTTTATAAAAAAAATTAACATTACTTTTTTTTTTTATCATAAAAGAGGCACTAAATCTTAATATATTTATAATGGACAATAAATCAAAAAAAAGTGTATCGGTAGAAATAAAACAACTGAAAAAATCAGCAAAAATTTCTAACCAAAAAAAGAGAAACAATCTTTGCAGAGAAAGAACATTAAATCTCCACGCAAGAAAATACAAATTCCTATGAGAGGAGAACACAACATTATAAAAAATAAAAAAAATAAAAAAATAACCTCATATGCTACTGTTCCACAACTTTCTTCAAAAAAATCATTAACTAAATCTCTACTTTAGAAGATTAACATTTCTTGTTTAAAAATGGTCGCTCAACGTGATAAAACGCGATAAATAACACTAGACTATAGTTTGTGAATAAATTTGAAACCAAATTTATGAAGATAATTGCAAAATAATGTTTTTATTTTCACATCGAGAATATTAAGATTCGTCACCAAAAAATCAAATGCTTGTCGGCTCAAAATATTTTCGTCGTCAATAGACGGTCGGTCGTCGATTGCTCACCTAAAGCGAGAAAAAAAAAACAGGGCACAAAGAGGGACAAAAACTACGAGAATAAAAATTGAAACTCAAAGAAGAGGACAAAAAAGAAGACAGATAAAAAAAGAGTTAATTACATTGATCTCTCCTAAATTTTTGACAAATTACACTGATAGCCCTCACCCCTCACTGGGTGAAATGTGATCACAGATCAACCCAAGCCGTCAGAGTTCTATTAATGACGGTTTGTGTCATTAAATTTGTTACCATTTTGCCCCGACAGTCATCAAATTTATTATTATTTTTTTTTACAAAGTTTGTAAAATAATAATTTTTCGATTTGAATACTGGCGATCGAAATCGTTCACTAACTGCATTAGATCGTTAAAAGAGTAGTGAACGTTGTCGATCATTTTATTCCCATTTTACCCCTCAACACATAAATCTGTTTCTTTTTTTTTATTTCTTTTATAAAGTTTATACAACTATAATATTTCGATTTGAATTTTACAGAATAATTTATTAGCGATCGAAACCGTTCACTAGCAACGTTAGGTCGTCAAAATGGTAGTAAAACATTGTCGACCCAGAAATAATTTATATTTTATAATTGATTATTAGTGTAATAGCTAAAAAAAAAAGAAAGAAAGAAAGAGGAAGAACGGCGCTGCAACCCCCAACCGCTGCACCTTTCGCGAACCCGAACCCACACCCACGCCGTCGCCAACTCCGTTGCCGGTCACCGCCACCGCCGTCCACACCTGCCGTCGCCACCGACGACCCTGTCACCGCCTCTGCCATCGACCCTGTCTCTTTCTCTCTGTCTATATATATGTATATACGTATATATGTAGTGAGATTACCGAGAGAGAGAGAGAGAGTTAACAGAGAGATAGAGAGAGAGTTAACAGAGAGATGGAGCTCACGACGCTGTGCGACATCAAAACATGCACCGTCTCTTTTGGCCCCCCTGGCGAGGTCGAGTCATGGCCGAAAAATTCGACCGCCGTTAAAACAGTCATCAACATGTACAAAGACCACTGTAAACCCTACGAGATTGAAACAGAAATCGATGTGCATTTGAATGAGGGAATCAAGAAGATCGAGAGGATAGAGCGGGAGATCCGTGCCGCGAAGGAGGAAAACTCGAGAAAGTTTTTGAGATTGATCCGAGTCATGGCTGATGTTCTCAATGCCGCAGTAGAGCGTTTTGCGTCCGCCAGTGGCGAAAGTAATGCGAAGGTGAACGGAAGTGTAGGTAATGAGATTGTGGAGAAAACTGAAATCAATTTCATTGGTAAGCCATCAGATCAATCAAGAACAGGTGTGAATCCTCAAGTTTTGGAAGCTTTGAAATTGTTATTTGGATCAATTTTTAAATCTAATGTGAAGTGTTGGCCCCGGCGAGAAGGTGGCGAGGGGAGGCGACGGGGTCGCCGGTGGTCTTGGTCGGCGTAGACGGCAGTCGGAAGTGGCCGGCGGTGAGTGTAGCAGACGCGTCGGGGGGAGGGGGTGTGGTTTTTGACTGTATATAATATATATAAATATAATCCGGTATTTTGGTTATTTTAATTCTTTTGTTAACTCCGTTAGTTTGTAAGGAGGAACAGTATAATTTGTGGTGAGATTCACTGTATCTGATCGAAATTTTGTAAAAATTAGTATAATTTATTTTAAAATAAAAAATAAAAAAACAAATGGTGCCGCCGCCTGACGTCTCCCCTATAAGAAAACCTAGAGAAAATCTTAGCGGTTGGGTATTGTCATAGAGAGGACCAAAAAAACTTATAACCCTGAATTACACTAATTCTTTAAAAAAAATATAATGATTATAACACTTTTAATTAAAAAATTAATTTTATTTTAAAAATAAAAAATTTATATTATTATCTTCAATACTACAACTTAAAAAAAAAAAAAAAAAGTAAAAACATATTAACCATTCCAACAGAAGACAAAAAAAGTTACTCTAAATAAATTATAATTTCAAACAATCTATATTTTTCATCTTTTTTATAAAAAAAACTTAATATCTTTAAAAAAAAAAAACTTTTTTGACATTTCAACCATGAGTTAATATGGCTCTAATAAGAAGTTATAAATTTATTTGGTATAATTGTGAGAATATGGCTTTAAGCAATAGTCAATAGATATGCGTTTGGTTAAAAAGTTTAAAATTTAATTTTTTAATAAAATTATCTATTTTACCCTTTACATTGGGCAAGTAGTGACAATTATGAATATTTTGGGATATAATAATATGAAATGTACTTCAAACTAAATAAAGGGCCCAAAAATATTTAATATTATAATAAAATATATTGGGATATAATAATATGAAATACATTTCAAACTAAAGAAATGGTCCCAAAAAAATTAATATTATAATATCATAAAATATTACATTTTTATGTCAGAACATAAAAACTAATTTCAACCATGGCCCAAAAAAATATATTATTTTATAACATTGCAAAGTGAAAACCATAAAATTATTATTTTACATTTTACAATTTTTTGTATATTATTTTGTAATATTGGCTAAAACTGTTATATGGCCCCCCATTTGGGAAAACTCAAAAGTTGGTTGTTTTATATAAACAAATCATCTCTAATTCAAATAATTTGGCATTTCAAAAAAAGTTAACTAATTTTTTTTATATTTTTTTTTCAAAAAAAACTATTTACACCCTAACCATTCTAACTTTTTTTTAAATAAAATGACAATAATATCCTCAATTAAAAAATAACCAATACTTATAAGAAAAATCGTGTGAGTATTCTAAATACTACAACTTAAAAGTAAAAAATAAGAATATATTTAACATATTAATAAAAAGCAAAGAAACTAACATAAAAAGATTATCTCAAATAGTTTAATTTTTATTCTTCATCTTTTTAAAAAAAAAAAATAATAATAAAATTAAATTTTTTAAAAGTCAAGATTTTTAGACATTCTAAAGGGACATAGTAAACGGTTCTTAAATTAAAATATTAATTAGAATAATATAGAACATTAATTTAGTGACTAAAACATAAAAGGAAAAAATGTAGAGACCATGGATATTTTGCTTTTCAAAATCTGCTTATTTGGGGAATTGGAAGTTATAAGTTGTGGTGAAAAAGCTATGCCAAACATTTCCAAACAGCGTTTCCAAAGTTAAAAGAGTAATTATTCTCTGCATGTGACATTGCCCACTTTCAATTAGCCATACATTTGTGAGAATCCTACACACATTTATATAGGCCCACGTAACTTTGTAATTCAAATTAAAAATGGGCAATGGCAACTTTTGCAGGAATAATTTTCCTAAAAGCGAGATATCAAAAAATAAATAAATTCTATTTTAGAAAGACGTTTGGAAATTAATTTTTATCAAAAATATTGTATTTTATAAAAAAAATTTTAAAAATTTTGAATAAAAAATAAACTATTATACCATTTATCAATTCTAATTAAGGCTATGTGGTAAATGAAAATTTTTTGACTTTCAAAAAATTCTTTTGAAAATACCCGATCATGGTTCCTATTTAAAATTATTGTTTCTATTTTTCACGAAAACTTATCTCTTGCAATTATATATAATTGTACACAATTTCATCTGGTTTAATCTACATGCTCTATGGTTTTTTAATTGTTTTCAAGTGAGTGTTGTATATTTGTCCGGCGTCAACCACATTTCAATTGAAATTCATTGAATAGATTTGCAAGATTACATAAGTTTGTTTTTCAGGTATGTTCTAACGTCATGTTCAAGTTTATTTTATATTTTAATCCATTATTTTGTACTTTACTGCATTTTCAAGTTTAATTTTTTTTTTTCATCCACGATTCTAATAGCGAGTTATTAATTTCTGCAATAAAAACCTTTTTTTCTTTACAAACATGTGATTACTAGTTTCATCGGATTAAAAAATGATACAGTAAATTGTAAAAAATGATACATTAACTACAAAGTGACGATAATGATACAATGATACAGTAAATTGATGACACAGTAAATTACAAAAAATGATACCGTAACTGCAGGTTGATGATAATGATACAATGATACCACATGTTCACTAAGCAAGTATCATTTTTTTAATATAACACTACGAAATGATATAATTAAAAATCAATAAATGATACACATTACTGTAATATTTTTCAAATTGACTTGTGTCATGAAAAGCGTAAATAACTAAACAAATGAGATGTACTTGTAGGGTAATTACTTGTATCATTCAAAGATAGATATGATTGTAATATATACTTATATCATTGAGATTTACATGTATCACTTATCTAATTAGATGCAAGGGCATTCTCGGAATAAGAAATCATAATAAGACCTATGAATAAGTTAAACTAATACTAAGACTTAATTATAAAAAGAAATTTGAAATGGACTTTAGTAAAAATCACCCTAAATAAAATAAAAACTGAAAAATTGCTCAAATAAATGCCTAAACACCCGCGCCTCGTTTTAACAATCCTGTGTATTAACGGATCGGGGGAGCATGCTGTGCCCCCAAAGGCCACAGTTTTTAATATATTTTTATGATATGATCCGTTCATTATGTAGAACTCGTCGAGCTTGTTTAGCATGTGAAAATTAAGTTTCCAAGAATACCTGTAGATAGATGATTGATTAGTATTTGTTTAATAATATTTTATTTAAAATTATAATTTTTATTTTTTATTTATAAAACAACATTAGGTGATCATATTCCATCACCTAGCTACCGATATCAGATGAATTTGAATTTTTACATGCTAAACAAACTCGACGAGTTATACATAATGAACGAATCAGATCATAAAAATTTATTCGAAAACCCTACCTTTTGAAAGCACAGCACGGCGTGCTGCCCCGCACGGCGCAGCACGCTCTTTCGGTTGTGTATTAACAGGCTAGGGAAAGGACATAAATTGCTGGCCGATCAATACAAAGGCCTCGTTTGGCAAATTGCTTAAAATTAAATAAACAAAAGGTTTGTTTAGTAAACGATAGGGGTGACTTTAAGCAAAAAAAAAACTAAAAAATGTAGCTTAAAGTAGTTTTAATCCAAAAGATAAAAAATTTGATTTAAAGTTATTATAATTTTTTAAAATTTACTTTTAGATAATTTTATATTTAATATGAATCTTGTTTGTTATATTTTAATGAGTAGACTTTAATAATATAATTTTTATAAAAAATAAATTTGTGTAATAAAAATTAATATTTTTAAAAAATATAAAAAAAATTTATGTAAAAAAACAAAAAGGATAAAAGGCTAAATCATTGCGATTCCAAATGACACCTTTTTGAATTTTTAAACTTTAAATAAAAAGATTAAAAAAAATGACTTAAAACTGGTTTCAAGCAAGTTTCCTAACAAGGCCAAAATTTACAAAATACAAAAATGGCAATTGTTTGTTAGGTTAGATTGGATTGAAGAAAATTAGAAATTTTAATATCATAGAGTAATAAATAAATTATAAATACCCTAATATTATTTATATCATACTTGGTTAAAATAAAATAAAATATGAGATACGAATTAAATAATTATTTCTAGCTATCGAATAAGAATGTTAGATAATTTGGAGGAGGATGAATAATCGTAAGAGAGATTATTAATCCTATGAATTTTGGATTTTTAATTTCCAGATAATTAGTTTAATTTGGTAAATCAAACGTAGCACAATGAAGAAAATATTGGTAATATATATTCTTAGTCTGATTTTATCTGTTCATAATGTAAATTTTATTGAAAACAACATCTATAGAAAAAATTAAATTAATTAATCAGAGATCGACAACTAGATGATTGTATCATATTAATTCTAAAGCAATTGTAGTGTCTACACAAAATCATACATGCCATATTTTGTTTTAGGATAAATATATTTTGATTATATAATTATTAATGTCCAATCGACTTGATTTTTTTTATATATGATCTTTTAAATGAACTGCGTAAAATGAATTGTTTAAATTAATCATCAACGTGAACTGCAATAGATACCTTTGAATAGAAATGAAGATATCTAATAGTTTGTTTGCTTCGATTTTAATTGAGCCCCCTGTCAGTTAACAATAAAATTGATCTTCCAAAAATTAGTCGAAGTACAAATAAGATAGCTCAGGCATCTTAAAATATAAGTAAAAACAAAACAAAACAAAACAAAACAAAAAAATTGTTTGCCAATGTAGTTGTAAGACTCGCGACCTAATTCTCAACTCTAAAACTCATAAAATTACTCGAAATTTAAAGTAAATGGTTAAGATTCACTTTTAATTTATTTCAAATACTATTAAATATAAATCTACACCCTACAAATCACCTTCAAGCTAAAAGTTTGAGTTTTTTTTTTTGGTATTTAAACTTTTCCTTAATAAATTGAACTATAACGAACAATGCTTCCAAATTAATAGTAGTATTAATCATGTGCCGTTTTAGGCCTAGTCTCACCTGAAATTACACTTAGGGCCTGTTTGGGCCAATTTTTAAATTGATTTTTTTTTTTGCAAAAAAAGTCAATTTTTAAGCTTTACTGTTTGGTTTTAAAGAAAAGCTAACTAGCTTTTTTTTCCATCTCTTAATTCAAGAAAAAAAATCAATACATATTCTGAACACCTAATTTTTTTCAAACAAAATTACTATAATACCTTTGTATAAAAAATTCAATCCTACTCGCAAAAACAAACAAAAAAATCGTGCCAATATCCCAAACACTACAACTTAAAAACTAAAAGTAAATGTATTTTAGCCATTTTAATAAAAGATAAAAAAGCAAAAAAACTACTATAAAAAATTATTCCAAACAATCAAATTTTTTTTATTTTTTTATTTTAAAAAAAATTAAATTTCTTAAAAATCAAACTTTTGTATACAGGATTTTCACTCTTGGAGTACTTTAATCTAAAAAGCACATCCAAGATCGTTTTTGCTGCTTTAAAGTTCGTCATAGACATACTAAAATACTTTTGTTTTTGTTTTTATTTTTTATAAAATAAACAAAAATATGTTTTACATTTATTGTAAATGAAAAATAAAAAAATATAAATATTACCAAATGGGCCACAATTTCTGCTTTTGTTTTCAAATTTTTGGAAAACAATAAATAAAAGCACGTTTGATGATAATAATTTTTATTTTTAAAAAATATAAACAGTTTTCAAAACTTACTAAATTCTTGTATACAGAAAAAATATATTTTCATTTATTTTATAAATAACTTTTCATTCTCGTTTTTTTTACATCAGCTCTAATTATTTTTATTTGTGCTGTTATCATCGATAAACACAATCATCCACCACCTCCCATAATGATTGATACCTTTACTCACTGTTGTTATCATTATTATCACAATCACTTTCGCCCACCATTCTTATCAATCGACCACTACCTCCGTTTGTCACTTTTAGTCAATTAATCGCCACATTTACCCATTAGCTCTTTCTATAAACCTCTACAATTACTAACTACCGCCCCCACTGATCACCTCCATGAAGTTGCCGACACCTCCTTTTACTAATTGTTACATTGGCTTTCATTTTTACCCATCCCATTCAACCATTATCGTCATCCGCATTCGACCATTATCGTCGTCACCGGCCATCGATCACCTTGGCATTTTTAGTTACTTCCTCTCACTATCTTCGATCGGCAACAACTATTTTACTAATTGTTCAACCTAGGTGGCTTTCCCCATATCACCTTGACTGCCAATAACTATTATTACATTTTGTCATTGTAGGGGTGTTTGACAATGTTACTGCTGATAGCGTATAAATTGTAATTTATAACAGAAACTGTGAGTGTTTGATAAAAATTATAATTTATAACTGAAATAGAAGAAAAAAAATAATTATAATTTGTAACAGAAGTTGTGGGTATTTGAAATAGATTGTACCTTATAACTAAAAATAATAATAATAAGTTAAAAATAAAAGTTAAAAACTTTGCCAAACACCCCCTTATATATTATAGCTTACTATTGGGTAATTCCTCTTCTACTAGTACGTTGTTCTCATCTATTATCTCTCTTCTTTTTTCACAACTAGTGAAGTTTTTCCGTGCTTTGCACGGGATAAGGTCTATTATTATAAAATAATTCTAAAAAACAAAAGGTGTAATTAATCATTTGTCAAGAAATAATAACATGAATTAATCAACAAAAGAATACAATTGTGACAACATTTGTTTGCATTGATGCTCAAATAATGGTGATTATAGTGTGAGGATAAAAATAATTTATTGGATGTATTTATATCGCGAAGCACTACACATTTTAAAAATCTAAATTTTAATCACTTAGAAAAAAAAGATTGAAAATTTTGATTGATGGAATTTAGTGGTGTTGGAAAAATAGCTTTTTAAAGTTTATTTTTGATAATTATTGAGGATTTTTAGATTGAGATTCAAATTATATTTAATGTGGATGTGTGAAGATAATTTGTGTAATTACATATGAACTATTAATGTATGTAATTATTTTGGTAAAATTATTTTTTAGAGTGAATGATATTTAGCTCCAAATATGATAGCTTGAAGTTGGAAAATTTGAGTTTGGAAACCTTGTCCCACATTGCTTGGTGATGAAAAGTTAAGGAGCATATAATAGTTAAGTTGGGATTTGGATTTAGGCCCCAAGGGATATCAAGTTTTATGGATGGGAGAAGACCTCATCGGGTCTAACCCAACCACACGCGCGCCGCCGTATGTCCAGTCGGGTTCGAGCTCGGGTTCAGGTTGCGGGCTCATAGGTCGATTCATCTTTAATTTTTGAACCAAATTTATTTCAATAATTAATTAATTTAATTATTTAATTAATTTTTTCACCAATTATTTCCGTTAAGAATTGCGGTTCAAGTTTACTTCAACGGTTTTTTTTTTTAAAAAAAAAAAACTTTCACACTAGTTTGGGTGTAATTAAACCGGCAATCGGTGCAGCTCGCACTTGTCCGTCAATGACAAAAAGCCTCTTCTAATGCCTATTTAATTAAGGCTATCCCTCCTCCGATTTAAATCAACTTATTCTCCAAACTTCTTATTATAAATTATAATTATTTTTTATTACAGTTATAAGATAACATATTTATCAAAAACTCACAATTTCTATTATAAATTATAATCCATAAATTATTAGTTTCAGCAATGTTAAACACTCACAAACTCCTATTTTATATAAAGGGTATTTGGAAATGCTACTGCTAGTAGTTTTCAGTTTCCTCCTACTAATTTTAACTACAAGTAATAAGTTTTTTTAATTACATATAATTTTTGCTACAAATTATCACTATTTTTTTTTCTATTTTAATTATAAGTTACAATTTTTACTAAATACTACCATAATCTGTTACATCTTTCTTTCTATTTTTTTTTTTTTCAAAGGCTTAGACGCAAAATTAGATGCCCTCTCATGTTTTGATATTCTCCCTTGTATATATTTATATTAATAAAGAAGTATTTTTAAATAGATAGTTTAAGAAAATATTTCTTTGAAAAACTAATGACGTTTCATGTTTTAGTGGCTAAAATATAGAGAAAAAAATATTAGGAAAAGTAAAAAGAATTAAGAATTCTTTAAAGTTTGAATTTTAAGTTTTATTATAAAGTTTAATTATTATAGGCTTATTTAATTTGAAGCCTATCTTTTGTCATATGAGCCATTAGTCCAGTATGAGTCATTGAGAAGATTATTCATATAAAAAAATAGGTTAATCGAGCATTCATAATTATATTGTCTAAATATATTTGTCATAAATAAAAAAAAATCATCTATTCTAAAAATCACATTTGTTACCAAAAAAAACATCAAAAAATAGTGTCATTAGTAATGTTAGATAAGTTTAATTTATTATACAAATGGTTCTCCTAATGAGTTATACGAAATGACGTAAACATGAACTTTAGAGAAGTCTAATTCAAATAAAAATTATAATAGGTAAGTATAAGCAATTATATATTAGAAGGAAGAAACTACACACTAATGCATGACACAAAAATAATTGCTTAGGCGCACAATAAATTTTTTATTTAGAAAAATAGAACTTAGTTTGCATTTAATCTATTTTTTATCTTTTAATAAAAAACAGCAACTCAAAAGGACATTCTTTTTAAAATATTTCTTGTCATGATGAAATAGAAAAGTAAAAAGAACGATAAAAAAAGTAAAAAATAAAATAAATAAGCCAAAAACAAACACCTAATAGCCATTTAGTGATTTTTTGATCTTTTAATAAATTTTTATAGTTTTAGCCTGAATATACATCCTTTTAGTTTTTTTCTCATCACAGTAAATCATAAAGTAAAAAAATAAGAAATACGAGAAAAAAATATTTAAAACATGACCAAACACATAATTAGGCCCTTATGAGATATGAAATGGCAGCTTATTTACTAATTTTATTTGACTTTTATTTACATTTTTAGTGAATTTTAATTGTTTGGTCAAATATTTTATTTTTTCAATTTTTCTCATATGTACTGGCAGTGTTTGGCAAAGCTTCTCTTACTAATTTTTAGAAACAATAACATAAGCAAAACCAATTTAATAAGTCAAATCTTATGTTATTTATTCTTGATTTTGATGATTTTTTTTTTCATATTTTGATCAAATATTATTCCTTTTCAATTGCGCTCATCGAGCTAAGACGAAAAAGTCAAATAAATTGATCAAAATATAAAAAAAGGTGCAAAAATAATAAAAAAAATTTAAAATAAGTCAATAAGTTAAATTTTATATTATTTATTTTTATCTGTAATAAATTTTTTCATCTTTTGATAAAAAAATTATTTTCATCCAGACAATTCAAAGAAATAAAAAAATAATCAAAAAACAAAAAAACTGTATGAAATAAATAAAACATAAAATATAAAATATAAAATATAAATCAAAACAAGGCCTTGATAAATTGGCCACCCAATTCTTGATTTGAGAGCCCTTGCAATTTGGGTGGGTAAAAAAATTAAAAAATTAGTCTTAGGTATTTAAATTAACGTCGATTTTGTTTTTT
>JAULJZ010004985.1:0-16897 GCA_032270985.1 Heliamphora pulchella | reverse complement strand
ACTTATGGCAATTGAATTCAGGCTGTGACCCTTCCTCGTCTCTGTCTCTTCCTCTTCATCTTCTGAGCTCCCAGGAGGAGAACAGAGCACCTGGCTCTGTCACTTCTCCTTCCGTGAGCCTGCCCTTACCTCTTCCTCCGAGAGATGCATAGAACGTGCCTTTTCCATCTGGAGGATTATCCCCTGAAAATCAATAGTCACTCAAGCTTTGGTTTCCAGGCTTCAATTGCAATTGAATGGCCAATCCAATTGTAATTAATCCAGCTATTGAAATCTGGATTTCCATGGCCAATGAAATTCACAGATTCCAACAACTTCTATCTGAGCTTGAGGAGTTGCAGGCAATGTAGTATCTGGACTTTAACCGTATATTTTCCATCTAGGGTATAGTGCCAGAGTTGTTTGTTAGTAGAAAAGTTTGTACTAAGGGATATACCACATATCATCTCATTTTCGAAGGGTACAAAAAGTTCCTTGATAACAGTTTCTTTCTGTTTACCTAGCTCCATATCAATTAAATTAGCTATTCTTAACCCTTCTAGGTTATGAACGTTTATGCTAACACTCTTAAAGGAAGGTGGATTGGGTATCCACTTGTCTTCCCACACTCCTACCTACCCATCATTTTCAATCTTTCATCTCAATCCTCATAGCAAGATATATCGGTTTTCCCATATGCTCCTCCATGTGTAGGATGGGTTGTGCCCTATGGCAGCCTTTAAAAAGGTGGTTTCAGGAAAACAACTAGCTTTCAAAATTCTTTCCATAAGGGATTTTGGGTTTGTAACGAGTCTCCAACCCTGTTTTACTAACAGGGCTTTATTAAAAGCTTTTAACTCTCTGAAACCCATCCCACTTTCCATTTTGCTTTTTCACAGGTAATCCCCACCCTTTTTAGTGTATTTTGTGTTTCTCCTTAGTTCCTCCTCACCAATACTTTGCTACCATTGAGACAATTTGGTCACATAAAGCATCCGGGAGCTTGAAAACTGGCATTGTGTACATGGGAATCGTATGGATGATAGACTTTATCAGGATCTTGCGTCTTGTTGCTGAGAGCAATTTTTCCTTCCATCCCTGAATGTAATGCCAGACTCAGTCTTTGATGTTGTTGAAAGCTTCTCTCTTCGTTCTTCTTATAATCGCTTGCATCCCTAGGTATCTTCCATATCCGTTGGTCATACGAATTCCAAAGATTTCTTTTATTCTTGCTTTCCATGGGCTTGATGTGTTTTTGTTAACTGTGATGGTTGATTTATTAAGGTTAATTTGTTGAACAGACATTAACTCAAACTCCCTGAGCATTTCTTTGTTGCACTGAGCTTCCTCCTCATTTATTGTGCAGAATACTAGACATTCGTCGACGAAGAGTAAGTGTGATATGATAGGACTTTCTCTAGCTATCTTGATTCTATTTACTCTTCTTTTCTCCTCCACTTGTTTGACTAGAGAAGAGAAACCTTCTGAGACAATAAGGAATAGGTACGTCAATAGTGGCTCCCCTTGTTTGATTCCCGTAGAAGGTGTTAACGAGGTCGTCGCTTTTCCATTTATCAGGATCTTGTATTGAACCGAAGTGATACATCCCGTTATCAAGTTCACACGACGAAAAGGAGAAGTAATGGACTGGGCGATGGAAGGTATGAAATTCTTAAGTACAATATCTTTTGAAAGTTTCTTCATAGTAATGTGGTGCATTTGGGAAAATAGAAATACAGAGTGGTCGAGAGGAGAGAAAAAGAAAGCTGAAAAGATAGCAAGTTTTGCAAGATAATACCTTGAGAAATTCACACAAAGCAAGTCAAGCACTAATAATGAAATCGGAAAGGGGCAGCAACCCAAGCAATACCTATTGGTGGAGCATAGGATGTTGATCACATTGAAACAATGGGGGGACTAAGGGAATTGGCACTAAGGGCATTGGAGTTAGCTAAATAATTAGGATTGGAGAGCATTCAGCTAGAAGGAGACTCCTTAAGGATAATCAAAGGCTTAAATTCATAAGAGAAGGATCTGACCATCATAGGAAATATGATCGAAGCCACTAGAGGCTACGTCAAAGATTTTCCTAAAAGTTGTTGCACTCATATACTCCGAGAGTGAAACAGAGCTGTGCACGCGTTGGCCAATTTTTTGGAGAAAAACTGACATAAAGCAAACGTGGTTACCCAATTATCTAATTTGTCCAAGCCGAACAAAGTGGAAGGGCGGCTGCAGCAGATATGGAGTAGAAGGCAACATGATCTCTGATTTTTTGGTTTCTTGCTTAATCTTTCATTTGGGGTCTTTCTATTTATCTATCTTTTATATATACTTGAAGCCAAACTAATAATGCCTGGCTCTCCCAAATCAAATATATATATATATATGAGTATAATAAAAAATAATTATAATGGACATAACTAGAATTAATATAATGATTTAAAAAGTTAAATTTACTTATGCTCATAAATAAGGTAATTTATTGCTTTTTTTATCAACAAAATAAATAATTTATTAAAAACTAAAGCAAGAGTACATGAACATCCCAGAAGAGACGCCATGATCAAACATGCCCCCTGAGACAGCGCATGTACACTGATGAAGTGAAACAAAGAGAAAGTAGGCAAGGTACATGCTAAAACAAGACATCGGACCCAAATACACATGCATTGCCATAACAACTACTAAACCTACAAATTGTTAGAGCTCCTATAAGGGAATTCACACACTAAAATCCCTCCTCTATACGCGTAAGAATTCTATCATCCACCTCCTTTTTTACCTCTCCACTGGATCTTGACGCTCCACATGTCGCCCAAGTAACCACTTCCACTGGGAACATATCCTTTACAATGGGCCCTTTTGCTACCAACCTGATTATATCCTATCAAATGGATGGACTTACAATGGACCTAAAAACCTACCATCAACATCAGGGGGTTAAACCTTCAACACGAGTTGTTTGTGCTGCAAGGCACTCTCATTCGCATTTAGCTCTTCACAAGCCAGTCATGTTAATTATTCTCAAACCAAGGTGTCATCACCCCTTTTGGTACTAGTATTAAATTTCTTATTTTTAGAACAGCAACTCCTAGCTAATAGGTTGTAGTCCTTACTGCTCCTACTAGATGGAGTTTTCTGTAAAATCTCAACACCTCAGAGTAGTTGAAGTCATCTAGGTTTGAAAAATTAATTTTAATTCATCTCAGATTCATCCCTAGCAGCTGGTAAATCCATTTTCTTGAGAGACCTCACTCCACTTCTGCTCTATCAGCTTAATTAAATTTCTCATAATTTTCTTCTCCCTCCTTTTTGGCCTTGTAACATTCTAGCAAAGCAATGTTAGAAGTTAACTAAACCCTCCTCGCCTACCCCAACACTCATTAACCTCAAAATGGTATTTTCTTCCTCATCTAAAAAATTTAACCCCATCAGTTTCCCAATTTCTATAACCATCTCAGCCCCTTATAATGTTGTTTCTGTTCAGAAAACCTTGGGTGGACATGGAGGATTGAGGTAGAAAGGGGCTGGCCAGCTGACTCTTCAATTTTCCCAGCTGCTTTGCCTTGTTGCCCCTCCTTTTAAAAAAAAAGAAAAAAACTTTGGATGCCCAATTCAAGTAAGCACTTGTTTTTTTCCCTCTGCCTTCCACGTAATTTTATTGTCTGTTCAATGTCGTTCCTGAGCCCCTCTATTTCTGATTGGCTGAGTTTTTGCTAACCTGGCCTTGTGTGGGTTGCTGGGACATCAGAGCCTCCTACTTCACTTGACATAGGCTGCTCTTCAGATTCCCTAGAGGCTACTGGCTAGTCTATTGGTTCCTTCTGAGTGCTTTTCTCATTTGCGCTAAGGCTACTTGAAGACGTTTTCCTAGTTGACTTTTTTCCCCTTTTTCATTCTCTTCTCCCAATTGGTTGTAGGCCCCCTCCCTCCTTTCTGATTCACCAATCAGCTCAACAGCTACTATGTCACCTAGTGATTAGTCCACCTAGCTAAGTAGTGCCATGTCCTCCATATCCGACCTCCCCTGGTCTCCATTGTTGAACTCATCAGTTTGGTCCTCTACTATGTGATGGCCTTCTTCCATTTCATCTTTCAGCTCCTCAGATCTAGAGGATATAGGCGACTAAGTTTCGGTACACCTTGAGATAGGGGTGCAAACGAACCAAATCGAGCCTAATCGAGATGAGCTTTTACGTGCTTGAATTTTTTTGGTATTGTTCAAGCTCGGCTCGAACCCGAATAACAGTTCAATAATTTGTTTGAGCTTGGCTCGTTTAAAAATTGACATTTTCGAGCTCAGCTTGAATGACTTAATTGGGCTAGCTCGATCTCAAATTTATATTCGAGCTTTTTTTAAAAGTAAAATCAAGTTCTTTTTCAGGAAATTAAGGAATCAAATTTAATTTTTATTTCTAAGTCACTCTATTTAAAGAACAAAAAAGAGTAATATGTATAAATTTGAATTAGTTGAAATAAAGTGTAGGCAGAATAAAATCTTAATTTTATAAATGCATTTTATATACCTTCTTAAACGAGCTTAGTGATTTTTAACAAGTCAAGCAGAGTTATTAATGAACTGTCACAAACTCATACGAGCCGAACCGAGCTTATACAAGCCAAGCTTGTTTAATAAACGAGAGTCATTTTATGTTCATGAACAGTGCATTTATTAAATAATCTGAACTCAAACGAGTTTAAATCGAGCCAAACCCAAACTGTTCATAAATTGTTTGGTTCGTTTGCATCCCTACCTTGATCCCCATCTCCCATGGGTTAGGACCCCATAGGAACAATTGTTGGAAGCAACATTCACTGCACCTAATGGGGTATAAAAAATGTCCCACTTTCAGTTGGCATTGGTGGTTGATAGAATTCACGATAATGGTTGAGATTAGGATGCATCCCACTTTGAGATTGGTTCTTCGACTAGTCTGCTCGTGTACTCCATGTACATCACCTCGTCTTTCTCCATTCTTTTGGAATGTACTTATGTTCCATGTGTGAAACCGAACCCCTTCGAATTTTGATGTTGATCCAAACTCTTTCTTCTAGTTTAGTTAGCCTTCTTATAGCTCCATTCATACACGGCCTCAAACCAATTCTCCGGCCAGTCCTACGCATTTTATAGGTAAGTACTTTTTTCCTCTGCGTTTAAGAATTGAAGTAGAACCTTTAATCCACCCAGTGGTTTGACGATGATGCAGAAAACTACTTCTAATCTCATAGCTTCTTGTATCCTAGCTATCAGTGAGTGTTCCTTTGCCATACCAATCGCACAACACTTAACCCAGTTATCATCTACTTCAATGGTCTCGATGATATCTTCGTCATATTCATGTACTATATTATATCTGTAAGACCTCATTCTTACTATTCCAGCCAATGTGGGGGAGATGTTTGCTGATTTCTTTCTTCTATCATCGTCAAAGTGATCTTTCATTACACATAGTCTTTTGTCCAAACTCCATGCCCCATTATACGTCTCAACAGCCCCATCTGCCTTTGCGCTGTTTTCAAATTTGACTAAGCCAAACCTTGAATTCAACTTAGTTCTTTTTTTCCTGGGAATGAAAGCGTCTACTACATGTCCGTGTTTACTGAAGATGTTTCTAAGTTATACCTGTGCACTTGGTCTGGTATGTTGTTTACAAAAATGGTGGTGTTTCTTCTCTAGTAGCTCCAAGCTGGCTCAGCTCCCCCTTGCTCTTCTTGCTCCTCCTTCTTCCATCACATATTCAGTTGTGGTTCTCCATGGAGTGGGACTTGAAAGCACAGATGATGAGAAAGTTGTGAGCATGTTGTTTTGGAGCACGAACTGGAGACAGATGGGTGAAGCCATTGTTGATATCTCCACCATTGCTAAGGCAATTTATTGTTAATTTTCATAATTAGTAAGACCATGTAATTTTTTTTGATTTATACCTTTTAATAAAATTATATTATTGTAGATACCATGCATTCTAATTATTAGCTGAAAAGGTTGAAATGATAATAGAGTTAGATGTTTTTGAGTAAATAAAATGTAAACGGCATGAATGCCACTTAATTTGTATGAAAGTACATTTTCTGAAAAATAATACTGTAAGTATGAAAAGATATATCTTTGGTTAATGACTCAAATTTTTTTAAAAAAAATGATTAATTAACTCTTAAAACATATCTTGAAATAGATATTTCACTCGAAATAAATTTTAAAGATTATTACTTTCAATTAATAGTTTATCATTTTGTTAGAGAAAAAAAGAACTTAAATAAATATTCATGAATAGTCAAATGATGGAAATTCAATAGGAAATGCAATGTAAGTCATGGTTTTTACAATTTCAAACTGTTCGTTAATTGGTGAGAGAGTTTTACAACTAAGATTAATTTGGAAATGGAATTGAATAGAATGGAAGTTACAGAGAAAAGTAAATATGAATATGCATGAAAAAAAACAGAAAATAAATATGAATAATTTAAAAGAATGCACAATCAATATAAAATGGCAGTTAATAAATGCAACTAGCACAACAAATTATTTATTGAGAAACAAATTATTTGTTAAAAAACCAAATACAAAAAGAAACCATATATATCTTTAAGAGCTAAACATATAAGTTGAAGCCATCAATATCTTCCTCCTTGTTGCAAACTATAAATTAGAAAAATCTTTTATTCTCACCATATTGGCAATTAGGGGTATCAATGGGTCGAGTTGAGTTTGGTTAGCCTCTAACCCATTATTCGATTACATGTATTTAATTTTTAATTTTGTCACTCACAACTGGTCAATGGATTCGACGGTTTTGGCTCATAAATTTAACGGGTTTATACGTGGGTATGATTTGGTTTGGCAGTTTAAACTTGCTAATTTTAAAACTTTTTTTGTTGAGCTCTTTTTATTTTAACCAATTATAATAGTAATTTTTAATTAAAAAAATATATTTAATAAATTTAAAGCTCAAAAAATCATTAATTTATCAATTGAACCACACATAGACCAAATTATATTGTTTTTACACAAAAATATTAAAGTAATAATTAACTTAATCTTATAATAAATGTAAAAGTCTATAAAACTTAATATTTGTTGGTTGGGTTAGGTTCGGCTTGTTGTTAAACTTAACACATGTAGTCAACCACCACCTGAGAAAAAATATTTGAGAGACCCATTACCCAACTACATTATGGGTAAAACCATCTATTATTATGTTAGTCAAATTAGATTGGATGGTTTAAGTAGGTCGATCCAATTAATGAACACCCATATTGGCAAAATGCATCGACAATTGTTGAGAAGTCGTGATCATTTTTACAATTAAGGGCATGATTGGTAACTAACTTAAAAGATAGTTTTTTTTTTTTGCGTTTTTAGTTAAAAAGTTAAATTTAGTTCAAAATAGATTGTTCGATAACTTAGTTTTTTAAGTTTAGCTTTTTTGCTTTTTTTTCACATTGGATAATTTTGCCTTTCTATATATTTAATATTCACAATTAAATGTAATTGATAGTGGTAGTAAATAAATTATGAATAAGAAGTATTATTGTATTTTAAAAGCGACTAAAGTTTGAATATAATATTTTAAGAATTAATGTTTTGATTTGATTTGATTTGATTTTGGCTTTTTATCTTTTTTTACTTTTTTGTTTTTTTTTGCTAAACGGCCTATATTGACTTTTTTGCGTGTAGCCAAAAAATAAAAGAGATAGAGTTACCAAACGGGGGCCTAAGATTTATGGCGACATGAAATGGGGTGCAAGGGTTATGAAGAAAGGTGAACGCTTGAGTCTGATGATGGTAACGCTCTTGGATTTGTATAATAAGAGAATAATGGGAATGAAAAATTATAAGAGAACTAAGATTTAAAAAAAAAAGAAGCTACAGGACCGGTTCTTATAAAGATTTTATATTTATATATGGGACTTCTGCCCAATTTCCCCAAAATTTATTAGTGAGATCTTTATAATTAAAAAAAGATTATTTGTTTATTATTCTTTTGATTTTCATTTCAAAGCTAAAAAGGTGTTTATTAATTAGTTTTCTTTTTTTTAAAATCAACCTTTTGTTTTTTAATTAGTTCTTTTGTTTGTCTCTTAGTAATAACAAAAAAGAAAAAGTTTGTTCTTAAAGCTCCTAGGAAAAATACTTTTTGTAGTATAACTCAAACAAGTAAATAAAACATTGGAAAAAGCTAATAAAAAGCTAAATCTAAAAGAACATTAGTTTGCGCTAAAATATCGGTTCTATGTTCTTTTTTTATCAAAAAAAAAAGGTCAAAATACCTTAAAATATGATCAAAGTGTGTGTGAGAGAGAGAACTCCACACATAAGGAAACAATCCCTCCATAGAAAAACCACCACGCAAAGAGGAATACGAATATTCATGCAAGAAAATATTATTAAAATATACTAAAAAAATTTAAAAACAAAAGAAAAAAATAATCATTAAGAGTTGTAAATTGTCACCTTTTTTTCATAAGTCAGTTTGAATAGCATAGTGGTCTTCACATAACTCTCACATACGAACTTACCGAAGGTTATGAAGTGGTTATTTAATCTCAACTTTGGTGTTATCAGCGTCGATATTCTTGTGCTAATCTGGTAGATGTCCAAATCTGAAAGAACTAATCAAAAAAATAATAGTTTTTTGTGTGATTTATTTTTTATTTTATTTCTTTGGTATGTTTTTTATTTTTATATTAGTTTTCCATTGCCCGACCTCTATTGAGATTTCTTATCAAGCCGATTATATCTATATTTGTAGTATATTATAGCAAAACTTTGTAAGGTGTTTGAGCATTAAAGTTTCAATATAAATTTCTCAAAATTTGAATTTATTAATTATAAAAAATACATGCCATCAATTAAATATTGAGCCTTTTATAATTGTGATAATGTTTTTTAGAGCATGTTATATAAACAATAAATCAAATATTGAGCCTTTTATAAAATACATGTCCCAAGCACTGTAACTTTTTTTTTGAATAAAATGACTATAATACTTTTAATTAAAAAATTAACTCTACTCTAAAAAATAAGAAAAATCGTATAATTATCCCAAACACTATAACTTAAAAACAAAAAGTAACCACATGTTAGATATTTTAACCAAAAGCAAAAAAGAAAAAAACTACCATAAATAAATCATTTCAAACAATTTAGTTTTTTTTCTTTTATTTTAAAAACTAATCAAACATCTTCAATACTAAGTTCTTTAGATATCACAAATAAGAGCTAAGTTAAATTTACTCCCTTGGTCGTCTCATCATTTTCCTTATTTCTATGTTGGATGACTTCTAAAAATGTTCATATAAAAAGAAACACTGATTAGAAATATAAAAATCTAATCAGACAAACAAACTAAGTCTATTTTATTTTTTTGAGTTAATTGGAGTCGAGTCCTACTTTTAAAAATATTTTTGAGGTAGATTTCATTCATAAGTTCACATTTCTTTCGGATCATTTTTTAAAAATTCATATTTTTTAGGTCCATATTACCCTTGTTTTAACATCCAAAGAACCAGATCTGATCTGAGACAAACTCTCTCTCAGGGTTAATATGGCCTCTCGCACTCGCCGTCGTCGCCTCTCGCACTCGCCGTCGTTGCTGCTGCCCCTCTTCCACCTTCGCACCACCACCATCGTTGCTCCGCTCAACCACGGTGAAGCATTTGCTGAAGCGCTGTCGTTCCTCCTCCACCTGCGCACCACCACTACTGCTGTTCCACGAAGCCAGATTTGGAGCGTCGTCGTACTCCATCGTCACTCCTCATCCTCGTTGATGTCACTGCTGCGCACAAATCTGGCAAGCCAATTCTGGAGCGCCGCCGTTCCTCCTCCACCTTTGCACCACCACCATTGTCGATTTGCTCAACCACCGCTAAGCCAGATTTGAAGAACTGTCGCACTCCATTGCCGCTCCTCCTTCTCATTCATGTCGCCGCCAAGCACAAATCTAGCTCCCCTTCTTAGTTCTAAATCTGGCTCCTCCTTTCCGTTCCATATTCTGCCATTTTTAAGTTCTAAACTCTGAGAAATTTATCTCTCTCTCTCTCTCTCTCTCTCTCTCTCTCTCTTCAAACTGAGAAATTTTATTTCAAATTGAGAAATTTCTCAGTACAAATTTAGCACCGCAACTGAAAAATTTCTCATTTGTGTACTGTGAATTTGTCAGTTGTGTATTGTGAATTTCTTAGTTGTGTACTCAGAAATTTCTTAGTTGTAATTCAGTTGAATTGAGAAATTTCACAATGGGACTGTGAGTGTTTTGATAACTTATTCTTGCTCAGATTCTTGCTCTGTAGTACATGTTCTCATCATGAGAAGTGCAAAAATTCCCTGGATGAGAGTGTTTTGAGAACTTATTTCATGGCGTAGAAATGAGAAGATAGCCTGAATCAGACAAGAGCAAGATCTGTTCTGGTGAGATCGATTACGGCGAGCGAGATCTGTTCCGGAGAGCGGTGATGGCGTCCAGATCTGTTCTTTTCTCCCTCGCATCTGGTTTAGGCACGACGATGAACAAGTTCAGGCACGGCGGGTGACAAGACTTTCATGGTCAGCTTCGTGATCGTCAACATCGTCAGACCGGTGGAACAAGTCGGTTTAGGCGCTAGAACGAGTCGCCGTTCTTGCCATCACCGTTCACATCCAGGCGTTGGAATGAGTTGTCGTTCTTGCCGTCGCCGTTGCTGTCGCTGTCACCGTCGTCGGCGGCAGATCTGGTGGTGAGGGGGCGAGCGCGGTGGGTCTGGTGATAGTGAGGCGCTGTGGCCTAAAATACTTAACTATTTTAGCACGAATGAGAAGAAGTTGGTAATTAGGGGCATTTTGGGGATGTATAGACCGAATGGGACTGGGTTGGCCATAAAAATTGTTTGGGGACTTAAGTATACTAGACTTATAAAAGTAGAACCTAACAAAAAATTTTCTTATTTTTTTTATTATGTTCTCCTCTTAATAAATCTGCATGATTCAAGCTTTGCTAAATCTCTTCTAATTGAGTAATTTTTTCAGTGTTCAAGAGCACTATATGACTTAGATGTTTAGAAATAGTACAGCTAGTAATTTTTAGCTTTTCGCTACTAATTTTAGTTATAAATTATAAATTTTTTCAGACACTCATAACTTCTACTACAACTTATAACTACTTTTTTTTCATTTCAGTTACAAGTTATAATTTTTACCAAACACTTACAATTCCTGATACAAGTTATAATCTATAAGTTACTAATAGTAGTTTTGACAAACACTACCGACGTTATTTATCTGAAACTCATACTTATAATATATAGCAAAAAATGCTATAGCTGAGATAATGTTGGTCCATCTTCGTTGAACTAGTCGGAGACGAAAATGACTCATTTAATATAAATCAAATATTTTTATATTTAAAACCTAAATATTCTATGTAAACAATGTCACGTAATATTTTAAATGTTTAAAAAAATAATTTAAAATCATTTTTTAAGTGAATGATAGTTGATTGAAGATGGTAATTTATTAGTTACCATTCTAGGGATATGTCTTTTGATGGCATCTATTCGGTTTGAATAGGTGTATTCCTTTCTTAGTAATTTTCTTAGGTGTATAATATTCTAATTATTCTAGATTTTTGCATAATAATTTTCTTTGCGAGACTTATGAAATGAATTGTTTAAATTATCGTTGTGGGCTCATTTTAAACCCACAAGATGGATTCGCAAGGGTTATGGAAAAAAGAGAGTATACCATAAAACTTTTCTCCCGTCTGTCTTTGTATAGGAAAAACGGGGGATTAGGAGAGACCACCACACTTAAATTTAACTTTCTTTATTCTCAATTACCAAATAAACAATGTTAATTATAAGATAAAAAATATTCATAATTTTCTTATACATAATGATGTAGGAGAATTAAAAATTTTAATTAGAAAGTAAAATGGCAATTAGGTGACTATCAAATTCAAAAATGTCATAGTCACGCCATCCTTATTTGACATTATGTATAAATTTAATAAAATATTGGAATATTATATACCAATTAGTAGCACATTTTTTCTTTTATTGTTCTTCAACGACTTTGGTAGATGACCAGGGTTGTCTGCTTATAATTATATTTGATAACGCCCACGATCACTTAACGCCTAAAAAACTCAATTATCTTAAAATTAAATGACTCTTAATTTGAAGTTTAGATTGTAAACAGGATTAACAAGCCTGCATTTGGATTAGTTTTTGTGTTAGGGGTTTTTTCTTTTTAGTTTTCTTTCATTTTTTTTCATTTATTAGTTTACTTTTTTTTCTTTTTCTGTTACTCGTGATGAAAGAAATTAAAAAATATGTTTGTTTAGGTTAAAATTGAAAAAAAGTTAGCTAAAAACGAAAAAAAAATACTAAAAGACCATTAGGTAATTTTTTTTCATTTTATTTAATCTTTTATCAAGATATTTTATATTTTTAGTTTCTCACTACGAAATAAATCTAAATATTTAATTTTTTGAACAGATATAAAATAAAATTTAATGGATTATTCAAACACGATTTAAAAATTTAACAAACTTAAAAATGCATTCAAACTTAGTTTTTTTAAAACAACAAATCTATACGATGATGATGTATTTAAACTCGAATATCTTGATTAAAATTTGAAAAATACTAAATGTACAAATTTGGACACACCTCTTTTACATGGGTGAAGGGGGATGAACCCAACTCGCCTCGACCTGACTGGCTCAACTGTGGGCCTGGGCTAGAGCCCAAAGCAAATGGCCCAACAGCGAGAATCATCTGAGGATCGAACTGACCACAATTTCGAACAAAACGTGAGAGTTCGGCAGTGGTTGCACCTTTAATACAATTTGACCCAAATCGTACTATATTTAATGAGACTTCGTAGGCTCCGTACAAGAATTTAATGTGATTGGATTAGTAGTCATCGAGTGTGATTCGGCTGAGGTAGCTAAATTTATATGAGTAGTTCAGCACGAGAAACGAGCCGGGATAATAGCATTTATAATGACAAGACCAAATTCGGTTTGCCAAATTTGCCATCTCCGTTTGCGTGTGTAGGGATGACAAGGAGTTTTGCTAGGAGGCGTGAAAGATAAAAAGTCATCATGAGTGTTGAAGAGAGAGAGAGAGAGAAAGGTGGGTCTCCTCTATAGAAGGGGAGGTTTTAAAAGACAAAAGGTATACATTATTTATTTTTACTAGCAAAAATTCTGTCAAATTACTTTTTTACTAATTTTTTTCACTAAAATAGTTTTAATTTTACCATCAGAGTGGCCTTCGACAAGTCGCCTCCGGCTAGCTCACGTTTATTCATTCTTGTAGGACGCAACCCATTGGCGAATTCATTCGAACTAGGTTTAATTTATCAAATAAATATAATTTGCGAGTCACCTCTATACAATGAGGTAGGTCCCACAATTGTATAAAGCCTACCTTATGTGAGATAGGTGTGTCTAAATATGTGATCGGTGGGTGTTTATATAACAAAACTCTTAGAATTTTAGTAAATATTTGTATTAAAAAAATTAATATTAAAAAAAAAAAAGTCAAAAAGCCCAAAGAGTGCGGAGTGCGTGCAGTCCGCGCGAATCTACAGGGGCGCATCTCTACAGGAAGCTGCACAAAGAAAAGCCGCCAAGTGGAGTAGAACATTCCACGTTGGACCCAACTAATAATAATAATAATAATAATAATAATAATATGGATGATGATGATGTAAATAATCTAGCCCAATAGGATTTAATTAATTTGTATGGTCTGATCTATAGGAAGTTGTTGGGTTTTTAGGGGCATTAAATGTAATTTAATTAAAAAGATTATTAGATGTTAACTTGATTTTAAGTTAGATTTTTTGTTTAAAGTTATTTTAATTCAAATAACAAAAATTTATTCGGTGAATCTTAAGGGATGACTTAGAGTTAAAAAGAAATAAATTAAAAGGTAATAAATCAATCAGCCAAAAAAATTTAAGTCACAAATAGTTGTTAAATTTTTTAAAATTTATTTTTATATAATTTTATATTTAATATTGACCTTATTAGATATATCTCGACGAGTAAATTTTAAAAATATATTTTTTTATAAAAAAATAAATGTATATGATAAAAGTTATGATATTTTTAAAAAATATATAAAAGTATTTGAAATTAATAACTAAAAAAGTAAAAAATCTAAAAGTTTATAAGCAAAAAAGAAAATCGTTGAGGTTGGCCAACGAAGTTTAAAACTTACTTCGGCTTTAAGCCAAAAAATATATAAACTCAACTTAAAAGATGGGAGTCCAACGATGCCTTACTTTTATGGTGGTACTTTACCTAACTAAGCAAAACGTTATCAAGTAATTCTATTTACACATGAAAAAAATATATATATTTACACTTTCAAAAAATTATTTTTCCCTAAATATCTCTTTTTTCAACAACTTATAACTATAACTCTAGCTCTCCAGCTCACTGCCAGGGATGAGCACAAAATTTTAATTTAGAGGGAACGTATTATTCTTATAAGCTTTTAAGGGACAAATATTAAGTTTTTAAAAAACAAATTTATTTAATTTAAATATATTTTGGACTAATACTATTATAATCTAAACATAGACGGACCCAAAGGAGGCGATCATCCCTCCGTTAGGTCCGTCTATGCCCACACCCTCGCCTCCCTCTCTCGCCACCGAGACACACCTTCCAACTATTGCCCCACCCTCTCCGGCTACTGCCATCACCTCCTCCATTTTTTATAAACTTGGTTTTTTACTGTTTTAATTCAAAAAGTGAAAAACTTATTTGACATAATCGACAAAAAAATTTCACTGTTTTGATTAAAATGATAAAAACCTATTTGACTCAATCGACAAAACCAAAAGACAGCTTTTTAATTTTATCTGTGCATTCAATATTCCTATTCCATATTACAAGTTAATTTCAATACCAACTAAAAAATGGCAATTTTGACAATTTGAAAGAAAAATTAAAATGTTAAAAAGATTTACTAAGGCCCCGATTGGTAACTTGCTTAAAAGCTTTTTTTTTTTACTTTTTTAGCCAAAAATCTAAATTGAATCCAAAGTAAGTTGCTTGTTAACTTAGCTTTTAAGTTACTTTTTTTAAAGTTTGTTATATGGGTAAAAAGCTATTTTTTTGTTTTTTTGTTTAAAGTTAACAATTTTACCCTTTTATATATATTTAATATTAACAATTATATTAGTTAGTAGTGGTAGTAAATAAGTTATGAATAAGGAATATTATTGTATTTTAAAAATAATGAGAGTTTGATTTGAAATATTTTGAGAGTTTATGTTTTGATTTGATTTTTTGACTTTTTTATTTTTTTATTTTTTTGCCAAATCGGCAATGTTAGCTTTTTTTGCATTTTTATTCAAAAAGTCAAAAAAGTCAAGTTGCCAACTAGAGCCTAAAAGTGAATAAAAGTCACTAAAAATGATCTACTTAATTTTTTAATTAATCCATTTAAAATTTTAAAAGTCAGTAAAAACAAAATGAGTTACTAATCAAGCACATAATTTGGGCTAATATGCCTTTTGTTACATTGAATTATCAGCCATTAAGAAGGTCTGTGGTGTTTGGTAAAAATTAAGCTAATTCTCAATAATTTATAGGCTTATTAACTTATTGTCTTTTTGGTACACAAATTTTTAGTATTTATCACCCTATTAAAAGACTATTTTGCTCTTATCAATTTATTAAAATTGCAATAAAGTGTGTACATCTAATTGAAATTAATTTATTAATTTTATTATCATTAAAAGTCTTTTTTATTTATTACACATATAATACTCATTAATTTTTGGGTCTTCCTAACCAATGTGTTAATAGATAAACAAAGTTATGAAATTATAATTATGATCCATATCTATTTCTATATAATAAAATAAGGGTGAAAAATATCTTAGACATATTTTCAATCAATAGATAAAATTAGCTTCTCGCCCAAATTAATCCCATCCAACAGTGGAAAAAAAAACCCTCGCTTTTTGCTCTTCGTTCTGCCAAATGTCAAGGCCTCTCACTCATTTTCAAAATCATAGAATCTCACAAAACCTCATTTAAGTTAATTTTTTTAAAGTTAGATTGTTTGAGTAAAAAGCTTATTTTTTTAGTTTTTGTTCGAAATGAACAATTTTACTTTTCTTTATGTATTTGATATTAACAATTATATATATTTAGTAGTGGTAGTAAATAAATTATAAATTATGAATATTATTGTATTTTAAAATAGTGGGAGTTTGAATAAAATATTCTATGAGTTTGTGTTTTGATTAAACTTTTTAGCTTTTTAACTTTTTTACATTTTTACCAAACGGCCAACTTTAATTTTTTAGCGTTTTTAGCTAAGAAGTCAAAGTTACCAATCACGGCCTAAGTGTTTCTCCCAATTAATTAGGATCGATTACATAAATTTTTTACACTATTATGTTATGTTAATGTTTATATTTTCACTTAATTTTAATAAATTTATATTTTTTAATACGATATTTTGATATATTAAATAAATTTTATTTAGTTATCAAAAAAAATCTATTTTAAAATATATAAAAATAAACAGAAATACTATTCCTCCCAAAATAATTTACCAAAATTTTTGACCGAAAAAAATAATGCGCCATTCTGTTTCTAGTTCAAACATTCTTGCGCTTAGATTATGGCCAAAAAATTTTTAAATATTGTGGTTTTTAATATATTTTTATAATAAAACTGTTTATTTTATAGTATTTACTAATTTTATTACTAACAAAAAAAATTAAGTTAATTTGATATTTTTAACTACATAATCTGATTATTCTTGTTTATTACTGTTTTTGTAAATTTATATTACCATTCATTTATATTTTAACAAATGTGATCTTGTTAGCCCAAGAGCTTCTTTAATTGATTTTGATGATTTTCATAATTCATTTCCTATAAATAAATGTCTTTAATTG
>JAULJZ010004974.1:0-16897 GCA_032270985.1 Heliamphora pulchella | reverse complement strand
GCCTTCAGCGAGCAGAGGTACTTTCTGAGTCTGCAGGCTTTGGGCCAGTTTTCATCATTGCATCTGTTTGGGGTTGGATAGAGATCCCGTGGATGGTGTACTTTGTTGAGGCAGCGTTGGGTGCTGCTGTAAGGTTGGGAGTGTTATAGATCCCGTGTCTGTGAGATAGTTGACATTTGTCTAGGATGCCTGACCTTGTTTGATTGTATCCTAGGAATGGTTTGGCCGACCATCTCGTGTGCCTGTGCCAGTTATGGTTGACGGTTGTTGTTTTCACCTTGAGTTGAATTTTGGGGGCAAAATTCCTTTAAAGGGGGTAGAGTTGTGAGACCCTGATCTGTTTTCTTTTTCAGTATTTTCGGATGCACGTTGTGTTTCCGTTGCAGCATGTTTTTACTGCTTTTGATGCATGATTGGGCTTAAATATGCATGTGAGGTAGGTTCCCGGCGCTATGGGCCGTTGTGGCGCGATTCCCGAAAAATTTCAAAAAACGATATTTTGGAGACCTATTCTGGAGTTAGATATTTTCATAAAGATATTTTTCAAAACTTTTCTAGCAAGTTTCCCGTTTCTCTCTGTCTTCTCTCTAAGTTCTTGGGGGCCCGGGGCTCGATTTTCAGCGATCCAACAGCGGATCCGTGGTTTTAGCGTCTTGGGCTACGCAACCATCCGGTCAGATTTTGATTCAGGCGAAGCTCAATTTTTCACGTGGTTCAAGGTTTTGAGTTTTGAATTCACCAAGGTAGGATTCTAAACCCTACTGCTATATAAGGGTACTATGGGTAAACGTATGTGTTTTTAACGGTTAGATCTTGGTGGATTTGAAATTTTTTATCAAGTTGGATTTTGGGTTAAAGATCGGGGTTTTGTTGGTTCTGGTGGATGGAATGGTGCTTCGAGAGTTTCTTTTGTGGTTTTGAGGTTAGGCTTGGCCGTGTGTATGTCCGAGGGTGTTGTACGGAGATTTTGAGGCTTCGATTCAAGGGTTTAGAGGTTGAACCCATAGCTTGGAATCAGTTTCTGGGTGGGTTCAGTCGACTGAACTCATAGGTTCAGTCTACTGGATCATTGTTTTTGGGTTCGGTCGATTGGACGGAGGGGTTCGATTGACTGGACCGGGTGTTTTGGCGTTTTACGGTTTCCAGTAGGGTGTTCGGTCGACTGGAGGTGGGGTTTGGTCGACTGAACCTTTGGGATGTGTTTTGGTGGTTTTGGGTTGGTTCCTTGGTTTCCGAATGGTGTCCTACGGTGTTAAATTGATTAATTATGGAAATTACTTGATTTAAATACCTGTGGATTCCTTTTGAGTTTGGTTGGTTGTGTGATGGTTTCGGGGGTCGTGTCGTGGCCTCGGTTGTGCGTTTGAGTGTTGCTCTTGTAGGTGATGTGCATGGTAGATGCGATTTGTGATGCACGGTTAGGTGCGTGGTTTGGTGTTGGGTTGTGTTGGCGCAGGTGAGCGTCGTGGGTCTGTGATGACAGTGTTGGGTGTGTTTGGGCCAGTGGTGGTTGTGTGGGTTGTCCCCGTGAGTGGATGTCGATTTTGACGGGTGGTGTCGTGATGTGATTTTATATGGTTACGTGCATATTTATAACTGTTTATTTATGTATGGAATATATAAGTGAATTACATGAAGTGATATCATTATGTGATACCTGGTTTATGCTTTAAAACCTAGAGTTTTATATGCATGTGACGTAGTTTGTGGAACGTCGTGTTGATACATGGTTATATGCTTTAAACCCTATTTTAGGTTTGCATATGTGTATGAAATGGTTTAGATGAATCTGTGATCCAGAAGATGTAAATCCTGGTTGGTGATGCACGTGTGCGTGTGTAGGTGTGTGAGGTAGGCTGCGAAAGCCGGTGTATAAGGTAGGCTGTGAAAGCCGGTGTGTGCGATATTTGACGGATTGAAACGAGATCCCGATGAGGCACGGGTGTGTGTGTGTGCGCGCGATATCTGACGGATTGAAACGAGATCCTGATGAGGCACGGGTGTGTGTGTGTGGTGGATATCTGAAGGCTGAAACGAGGTCCTGAAGAGGCACGTGTTCATGGATTGCATGTATTGCATGTATTGCATATTGGGACGGATAGACCAATTTTTTTAAAACTGTATTATCGGCCTACGGGAGTCGAAATACTGTATTCAGGGCCTACAGGAGTCGTAATACTTGAATTGTTTTTAGGGCTCTGATGAGTCGACAAATGGTTTTTATCCTCGCTTTCCCTTGCACCTGAAAATGGTTTTCTGGCTCTGGTGAGTCGTGATCTAAAACGGTTTTCAAATTATTTTATTGACTTGAAAGAGAGTCAAAAACTGACTTCGTTTATCGAGCATGTTTAGTTTATACTGCATCTGTTGTTTAGAATCTGCTGAGCTTTGGCTCACAGTGTCGGAATTGCTTTTCTTCAGGTACCGGTCATGCTGGTTGATCTACAGGTGCTGAAGAGGTGGAGGAGTGGTAGTTTTTCTTTTTCTTAGTTTTATTACATCTATGTTTATAACATGTTTGTGGGCGTTGGAGCCGTGTAATGTTGCCGTTTGGCGTTTATATACAATGCATGTATGGTTTAAATTGAGAGTATATTCTCGGGTTGGGTATCTTGTATGGTTGCTTATGGGTGTTTCACGTGGCGCGGAGTTCGGGGCGTGACAACTTATAAGCTTCCTTAATGAGATATCGTCAATCCCGATCTTTCGGAACGTGAATTCTGTCAATAATTAATATTCGCTATATAAAATAATACTGCTATCCAACTCATCGGAATATAGACCCATATAAGATCGCACCCTCTAGTAAATCAAAACAACGAATATTAAACATATGCAAATCAATAAATATTTTAGGATTAAGAGGATAAGCACTATTCATAATAATCTTGTGGTGTGAATTAATTTGTATAGTCAGTATAAAATTAATTACCCCAAATGTCCCGTTCAATACACACAAAGTGTACTAGCATAGAGAGTCGGAAGAATAGACGACACTATTATCTATTCCATGTTAGCAAGACAGGTCTACTAAAATACTGTGCTACAGTCGTACCGATAGTATGTCCATTTTTATCTAAACTGTGAACATAAAACTTATATTCTGTAAGAACCTAAAATATGATCTTTGGTGTATAAGTCGTACTCTACACACCAGATTAAATACTATACAGAATATTAGATATTCATGCATAACAAATAAATGATATACATACATTGCTCATAAAGATTCTCATAAAATGAAAAATTAATTTTATTAAAATAAAATTAAATACTAAAAACATGATTTTCAGTATACCAACCCTTACAATCTCGCACTTATACTTAAAACCATGCTACCATACATCTTAATTCCATGCCCCCTATATGACTATCAAATGTTTTAGCTGTTAAGCTCTTTGTAAAAGATTTGCAAGGTTATCTTCGGATGTAAGCTCTATGTCTGACTGGAAATCTGAGTCAGTGTACCCCAAAGGTACTAGGCTGTCTGCTTTGTAAATCAACATATAATCTTTAGTCCCTTTTAGGTGCTTGATTATATTCTTTACTGTAGTCCAATGCTTCTGTCCTAGATTAGACTGATATCTACTAACTATGCCAACGACAAAGCAGATGTCGGATCTCGTGCAAAGTATAGCATACATGAGGTTTCCTGCTACCTAAGCATAAGGAACCACCTTCATCTGCTCTACCTCATTAGGTGTCTTAGGAAACTAATTCTTGGATATAATGATTCCATGCCTTAAAGGGAGAAACCCTTTCTCAGAATCCTGCATGCTAAAACGAGTAAGGATATCATCGATATACTTTTCTTGTGATAAACCCAACATCTTTTATTTTCGATCTCGCACAAGCTTGATCCTAAGGATGTGACTAGCTTCTCCCAAGTCCCTCATATCGAACTGCCCAAATAACCATACATTAACCGTAGATAATGCCCCACATTATTTTTGATGAGCAAGATATCGTCTATATAAAGTACTAGAAAAATCACCACGTTTTCGTTACACTTCTTGTACACACAAGACTCATCTGGACTTTGATCAAAACCATAAGACTTAATGGTTTAATCAAACCTAGTGTTCCAAGACCTTGATACCTGCTTATGTCCATAAATGGATCTCTTAAATTTACACATGTGTTCCTGACCCTTTGCAATGAATTCATCTAGTTGTATCATATAGATACACTAGTCAAGAGTTCCATTAAGGAAAGCTGTCTTGACGTTCATTTGCCAGATTTTGTAATCGAAATGAGCAGCAATGGATAAGAGAATTCGAATAGAGTTAAGCATTGCTACCGGCAAAAAGGTTTCCTCATAGTCGATCCTTTCTTTCTGAGTGAACACTTTAGCAATAAGTCTAGTTTTGAAGGTTTCAACCTTTTCGTCTGCTCTTTTCTTCCACTTATAGTTTCACTTGCATCCAATGGATTTTATCCCTTCAGGTGATTCTACAAGTTCCCAGACCTTATTGGAACATATAGACTCCATCTCTGAATTCATAGCCCTTTGCCAAAGATCTGCATCTTTATCTTAAAGTGCTTTATTGTAGTTACAAGACTCGGTATCTAGTTCCGTTGGGATCTTGTTAAAAGACTCTTCTAAGAACATATACCGATCAAGTTGATGAACAACCCTTATACTACGACGAGGCACTACTTGTGTCTGTGTACTAGCAGTAACGCGCTATGCAGCATTAGAACCCTGTGCGTCAGCACCCTATTCTTGATTTGCACCTATCCCGATAATCCTCTCACTACGACGAGGTAATGGGATATCAGTGAATTGTTTTTCCAATCTACTGGTATTTTCTCTCAGTTATTCCAAAATAATATTACTTTTGGACCTATGATCCATACTATAATCCTATTCAAAGAATCGGGTATTGGTGCTAACAATGACCTTCTGATCCTTAGGATTATAAAACAGACCACCCTTCGTTCCCTTGGGCTACCCAACAAAGAAATAGACTTCTGTCTTCGGTTCCAACTTACCCGCGTTCTCTTTCAGCATATGGGCTGTACACTCCCAAATCTGAATGTGTTTCAGACTAGGCTTACGCTCGGTCCACAATTCTGTGGGAGTAGAAGGTACTGACTTAGAAGATACCAAGTTCAGAATGTAAGCCTATGTCTCTAAAGCGAGTCCCCAAAACGAATCGGCTAATCTTGAATAACTTATCATGGACCTTACCATTTTCATAAGAGTACTATTCATTCTTTTTGCTACACCATTCTGCTGCAGAGTGCCAGGTGTAGTTAACTGGGATGTAATCTCCTCTGATGACAAGTAGTCTTTAAACTCTCCAAAGATGTATTCTCCACTACGGTCGGATCGCAGTGATTTGTTACTTTTACTCAGACGCTTCTCCGCCTCTGTCTTAAATTCTTTGAATTTCTCAAAGCATCTAGACTTAAGGTGTATCAGAAAAATGTATCCATACCTTGAGTAGTCATCAATGAAATTGATGAAGTACTCAAAATCACCTCTAGCCCAGATTGTCATAGAACCAGCAGCGATTTTTGTAATTTTCATAAAACACTGAATTATAGTTCACACCACTAAAGAACTATAATTACACTCTGACCCATAATCTCAAGACTATATAGCATTGAGCTCCTGTTATTAAATACTTACAATTTCTTCCCACGTTAAGATTTCTGATACTCGTCAATTAAATTTAATTATTGATAATTTAATTTAGTCGACATCTTGACATTCCTTAAGCCCTTTCCTTTAACTTATTTAACCACCGAATAATTAAATCCAACTGCAAGGTTTGGCCCGGTCAAAACTTATAAGCTTCCTTAAGGGGGTACCGTCAATCCTGATCTTTCGGGATGTGAATCTTGTCAATAATTATTATTCGTCATATAAATAATACCGCTATCCAACTCACCAAGAATATAGACCTACATAAGATCGCACCCTCTAATGAATCAATGCAATGAATATTAAATATACGCAAATTAATAATTATTTCAGGATTAAGAGGATAAGCACTATTCATAATAACCTTAGGGTGTGAATTAATTTATATAGTAAGTATAAAATTAATTACCCCAAATATCCTGTTTAATACACACAAAGTGTACTAGCACAGAGAGTCGAAATAATAGACGACGCTATTATCTGTTCCCCATAATCAAGACAGGCCTACTAAAACTCTGTGCTATAGTCGTACCATTGGTTTGTCCATTTTCATCTAAATTATGAACATAAAACTTATATTCTGTAAGAATCTAAAATCTGATTTTCTGTGTGTATTAAATACCATAGAGAATATTGAACATTCATGCATAACAAAGAAATGATATACATATATTACTCATAAAGATTGTTATAAATTAAAAATTAATTTTATTAAAATAAAATTAAATACTAAAAACATAATTTTCAGTATACTAACCCTAACAATGTGAAAATCATTCTTTCTGTGGTCTTGAACTTAGGGCGTCCCTGGTTGCTAATTTTGAAAATGACTTAGGAGATTGTTTGTTAAGAAAGGGGTTAGGCACCATGGGTTCGTTACTAGCCTTTTAATTTCGGTAATTTAGATTTTGGTTGACACTAAACGAGCATCATGGTCCTTAATGTGGGTTTGTGTGCATTTTCGGTTGGCTAGAGGATAAAGATGTTATTGGCCCTCTCTCACGCTGTTGCCATTGAGTAAAACGGCTGAGGTATGAAGCCAAGGCGAGCGTTTACCTTTTGCAATGAAGCGAGGATAGGTTTGGTGATCAAATTCCAATAAATTATACTCTGCAATTCCTGGCGAGGAATTCATATTATGGTTATGGATATATGTCGGGTTGGGCATTTGCATCATGCACCTGTATACTTATTTTTATACATGCTAACCTTGCCATAAATGTCAAATTTGTTTGTCTCCTTGACTTTAAATTGTATTAGGAGTTATATATATGAGTTGTAGAATATTTTGTTGCGAGTTTGGTTGGAAGGTTTATGGAATTTGTTTCTGGGCTTTGGCTCGTGGCATTCGTTCCGTAGGTGAGGAAGAAGGGCTTTTTGAGGAGGTTACACCCGTAGAAGGAGGCTTCAAGGAACAGGGTGAGTGACAGGAGCCAGCTGACTCCGACAATGCAACTTGAAGAATTTGAATTTTCTCTCTTTTTGTTCTTTTGTTCAGTTTCCCTGGGCGTAATAAAATTTTTGTTAAATTCTTTGGAGAACTGTAATCGTTATATAATTTGAACAAGTTCGGAACCTTTAATAATGTAGCACTTATCATATGTAACTATGAATGCATAGGTAGAATATCTCTCTTAATTATAATTATGAATGTCCTGACGTGCCCAAAAGATGGGGTGTCGTAGTTGGTATCACACCCTAGGTTTAGTGAACCTTCAGGTCTTGGGAGATGGGAGATGGGAGATTACGAATTTTGTAACGTAGAAACTTTGTAGAGTGTCTGTACTATTAATTTTTCATATATAATTTTAACAACCTAAAATTTTTACCTTAAGACTTTACTCTATCCTTCTTTCTTTAGGATGGCGTTCGACGTAAAGCCGGTTGGGGAACCGTGGGTAGCACCAGAACCATAAAACTTAGACCCCGAGGAAGAACCCGCTGAAGAGCTAGACCCGATAGATGTATTTTTGTTAGCATGGATGTTTCTGGATGAGTGGCCAGTTCATAAAGGAGAAGAGGTCGAGAAAGTAGGAGCAGATGAAGAACCAAATGAGGCAGAAAATGAGGCTGAGATTGAAGTGAGGGATGAGGAAGGACTAGAGGATGGCGACAGCAAGAATGAGGAGCGAGCCATCGCTTTCTTTTTTGATCCACTAGAGGCACCGCCACTGGAGCCAGACGATGATGAAGCAACTGACGCAGCAGTCTACTTGAGCTGCCAAGATTACTGCAAAGACTATTGCATTAGAGAATGGGTGTATGCAAGAGTATTCCCAGAAAGGACATGGAAATGGAAAAAGCCTGAGTCTTTCCCAAGGTAGATGGGACCACTAAGAGTGTTAGAGAGATGTGACGAAACCATCTATTGTCTGAAGGTACCACCGGGGTTCAAAGAATTATTAGGGGATAGGATGGATGCAAAGTGGATGCAGACACTGAAACCAAGGGATAAGAGAGAAATCATCAACCTGCGCGACCCGGCGATTGACTTTAACAATCTAAAAATGTACCTAGAGATACCAGTAGCCATAACAACAGGACTCGCATGGGGCTGGAGGACTTTTGGCACGTGGAAGTGTAGTGGCGCTGCTACGGTATCTACGACGCGACTTGGGAGCATGATTCAATTATTCGCTACTTCTATCCAAATCCATTTGTCTAGGCCTTAGCGTGTTAGGTGTTGTATCTTTCCTTCGTTGGATATTATACGTGTGTTCTGTGAACTTTTGAAAACCTTGTACTGGTTGTGTATTTGAATAAAATGCAAATGTTTGTTGTTACATTCTTCATAAGTTAGCTCATATTCTCAAACTAAATTCCACAGGATACAAAAATAGGAAAACAATCAAGAATTTAAGACAACCCCCCTGCCCCCCCCGCCCCCAAATCTCAACACTCTCCTAAGAAGGCTGATAGACAACTGAACCACCGAGAAGTTAACGAATCCCTAGATGATGAAGCATTACGAAGAGCCTAAGTTTACAAAAAAAACACCATTAGAACCCCACAACTTATTCCCTATGAACTCCTTTCTCAAGCCTTTATGTCAACTTTCATACCCAATTAAAGCCCTTGAGTACCCTCATTTCTAATATCACCGGTTCTGAATGTTTGGCATTAGTGAGATCTTTTGCCCTCGTTCATCTCCCTCGATCCTGATCTCACCCTTGTGTGCAATAACTTTGTAAATTCTTTATTTACCCCTGAAATCTTAACCTGGGGAGTCGACTTGTATGTTTGAATTGAAGTACATTAGGCTGATGTAACTTTAAGACAAATATCTAGTTTGACTACCCACTGCATAAACATATCTTCAGTTAAGGTCTAATGTTACACAGATTGGTCCCGAGAACATCTTCTCTGTAATATTTATTAATTGTTGACCTCTTATCTCCAATGCATCCAAAAGCTTCAATTGACCTCTCAACCTGGGTCAACGGTGATTGCTTTAACTATGACCTTTTGCCTCAATTTTACCTATTTTTGAACCATCTGAGTTCCACCTCAAGATGTTCTAACCCTAGCTGCATCTCGTACTTATACCATTCGAAATTCTCAACTAAACGCTTACCCATTCACCGCTCAATGATTGTCAGGGTATCACGTCATTAGGCTTCTGTACTTTTACGTAAGACTAGGACAATGCACAAGAACCTCTTAACACCTCTTCAAATTATGAGGCAAATCTTTTCTCAACATTACGGCTTAAAATACTTGTCAACGTTGCGTCTAACCAAGTTTTAAAGATTGAGATTTTTGACTGCAGGAATGGTTAAGTAAGGGTTTATTTAACTAACTATATCTTTTAAAAAACCCGATAAGTAGAACTATGCCATCAGCAGTCTACAGTTACAAACAACAGCTTCACACCAAGGGACTCACGACACCACTATGTGACAGAATTTAGATTTTCCCAGACTAGTTCATAGCGGACCCACACGTCCAATAAATCGGGAAACAAAAGATTCATATCGACAGTAGGAAAGTGGAAAACAAGAGACAACCTCGAGCTTAGGATACCTTAGTACATAAGTAACGAAAAAATATATGTACACATCAATATTCACGTTGGCTTTTTCCACCAAAATGCTAGAATCCAAATCCTGTCGTCCCCACCTTCAGTGAAGAATTTTGACGACAACAATGTGCATCAGGAGCCTGGCGAAGAATTAACCATCAAGCCACAATGGATTACGTGACTCGATGATTGCCTCAAATATACCTTTTATCAAGTTCATTTTACCTTAGAATATCTAACCACCGAAGAAAAATGATCCAGTCATTGGAAGAGACATTTAAACCCTACGTACCAGCACGTGAAGGACAAATGATGGAAGCTAAGAGAAACAGTACAATGCTTGGAAAGGCTAGAATAGGAACGAAAGCATATGACTATGGATTTCGTCACTAGGACTATCAAGATCGCCTCAAGAACCGACAACGTTCAGGTTACAATGGATTACCTCACTAAGGCCGCTCGCTTTCTATCTACAAACCTCATGACACATCGGTAATTACTAGCAAAATGTACATTCATGAGATTTAGGACCAAAATGAGTTTCTATTATACCCAACAGAGACCCGCATCTCACCTTCAAAATGATGGGCAATCCGAACGCACGATTCTAACCGTCAAAGGCATGTTAAGAGAATGCATAAGGGAAATTAAAGGAAATTCTTACCTTCGGTCAAAATTCACTCACAACAACAGCTCCCATGCCAGCTTTTGCAACCGTATGAGGTTTTGTATGTAAACAATACTGCAAATTATCAATGTACGAAATAGAAACCGAAGGGACTGACTGATAGGAGTAGATCTTTGCTAACCAACAAAGTGAAACCCAAAGTCTAGTATAGGAAATCACATAGAGTCCTAGATTGTAGCTATGTTTTAACAAGTTTTGCAATTCCGTACAATCTATAGTAAAAATGATAGGATCTCTTCAGATAAACCTTTTGTGGCAATAAACATGCTGTGTGTATACCTTCACCCTATAAGTAGCACCAATCTTATCGAACAGTTCGATGACCCTTTTTCCTTTTCTCTTTCCTAAAGATGGCGGAATAAAGACAGAACCATGAGTGCTCAGTAAGAGTAAGTGGAACCAAGGAGGAAGTAGACGTCCCGAGCCTGGCACGAATCTTGAAAGATCTAGCAGCCAATTTGGATCGATCGCAAGGGAAGACAACCCAGGAAGGATCATGGTACTTATCGGACCTAAGGGTATAGAATATCCCAGCATCTAAGAAGAAGAATTTTTTCAAACAATAGAGATTTGGATCAAGGCCACAAAGCAACAACAAACAACAGTAAAAGTTTGTTATAAATGCAACCAGCTAGGGCATAAGATGATGCGTTGCCCGTTAAAAAGTGGAGAAAACAATCAGGGAGGACCACTAGGGAACAATAAGAAGTTCACGCACCCCGAACCTTACTCTCATAATGGCAGAACAGGACAACTAGGAAAAAGGATACCAAAATTAGCAATCTGCTATCAATGCTGGAAGCTCGGACATAAAAGGTATGAATGCCCACTACAAAAAGGATTAACCTACAACAGACGTAAGCAAGGACAAGGCTACAAGGATCAAACAATTCTATTGCAGCAAGAAGTAAGTGTTTTGAAAAAGTGGTGCAAACTGACCAACCGGAGAACGACGAGTGAAAGTATTTACCCTTCACAAGAGACAAAGAAGTATGCATTAACGATCGGAGGTACGCCGCAACCGCTAGCTCTAAGTTATATGTTGTGTCATCCCAAAAAAGAGTACGTTTGAAGGACAAAGGCTTTTAACTTAACACAAGTTAAATGACTCCCGCGCCACGCATATGCAATGTGATCTTGGAAAATTATGTATTTGTCGGTCTAAGATGTTAGTAAGATAAAACAACAATTGCTCAAAGTGATAAATGTATCTGCCCAACCTTATCCATATTCTCAATAAAGAACAACTCAAGTAAACAAGAACACAACTTTGAAGAGAAGAAATGCAATTGACCATCCACAACCTTTCGCACAAAATTTTGAGGACAAAATTTATTTTAAAGGGGGTAGATTTTAATAACCCGATCTAGACCCTAGTTGTAATAACCCAGTTTGTAACAATCCGTGTAGCGATTAGCCTAAAATCCTAGTATTAGCGACGGTTAGTTGATAAGATCTTAGGTCGCTAGAAAGATGGAAACTCTAACTCAACCCGAAACCCTAATTCGACTTGAAAATCCTAAAAAGACGAAATACATAGAGGCAAAGCGCTAATACATAAAGAAGACTCCTAACATCCTAAATTAAGTAAATAACATGAAATATAAAGATAAAAATAAAAAATTCTCATAATTAGGGTAAAATAACTATTTTTCTCTTAGTATAACAAAAAGTTTTAAAAGCTCAAATTTTGACACATGAACACCCAAAATCAGATATTTGGATACAATTAAATAACAAAAAACAAAATAATAATAAAATAACAAAAATTCCCTTACATGGCCGGCCACATTGGGATTAGTGCATAAAAAGTTATTTTTACCTTTTTAAGCTCAAAAAAGAGAAAAAATTGTATAAATTAAAGATTATTATGACCCAAGACTTTTTATACAAATAATACACATAATAATATAATAATATATGTCAACAAAAGAAAACAAATTATTATTTAAATCTACTACACAATAAATAAGTTAAAAAGTCAATTCTTGTAAAATTAGTTTAAATTGAGTAAAAAGTCATACCTATTTAATAAGTTGTTATAAAAATTATGATAATTCATGAGAATACTAAATTAATCATAAACACACTAAAATAATAGGTTTTAGTAGAATAAGACACCCAAAAGATATACAAAATTAATATTTTAGACGTTTTCTTGCACAAAATGGTACCAAAACACATTTTAAACCCCACATTAATACAAAATCAGATTTTGTGCTTCCCCAAATATCCCCAGCCAAAACCCCACTCGCATGGAATAAAAATGTATATCTCAAATAAACCAAACCCCCCCATGCACCCAATGAAATTTTAGAAAATTAAGAAAAAAGACTTACACAATAATTATGGAACCCACCCACTTTTTGTTTATAAAATACATCCATTATCACTTATTCTCCTACATGTTTTTGGCAACATAGAGAGTGAGGGAGAGTCCAAATATTTTCTAAGTGTTTCAAGAGAAGAAAGAAGAATAAAGGAGGAGAATCAAGAAGAAGAAGTCCAAGGAAACATAGAGGAGTCTTAAAAGTGAAGTCCTTGCCATCATTCTTCCTTTAGATCTTCATAACAAGTAAGTAAACTCCATGAAACCCTTTGTTATTCTCCTACAAGATATTCATCAATCCATTTCTATAAACACCCCTAAGAATAAGAAACAAAATATCACCCAAAAAGGCGTTGTGAGTGTAGAATAGGGGTTATTCATGTGAAATCTATTGTTGGATATGTTTGCATATGATTGTTTTTGAGTTTAATGGCTTGTATAGGTTTTGAAACTTTGATATATATGTATACATTACATGCATGCAAAGAAAATACACTAAATCTAAACATATCTTAAACTAAGACACCAAAACCCTAAATGGCCTAATTTTCTGAGTGTTTCAAATTTCTGCCACGAACTTTGAACTACCATAACTAATGGTAGAAAACAATATTAGTGTGATTTTTATGTCCAAATCTAGATTTTTAAGTCATCTTTCATACAAAAATGGTTTAAAGTGATTTCATTAGATAGAACTCGAGATACACCATTTTTACCAAAGAGTGTCATATACTGACCACTCTATATTGTAGACATAACACCCCTAGGTTAGAGTGCGAACCGAGTTTAGGACAAAACATAAAATTTGTAGATAACATGTTTCTCGTATTGTCCACTAAAAAGGAGCCTATAATATGAAGTCTTGATAGGTCAAAATCCTCTCCAAAATCACTGTTGTGAATTTATGACTGACAATGCTCTCTGTCACATGTTTTCATTAGACCAAACACCTATGTTTTTAATGGGCAAGTCCAAAAGTGGTTTTCATGAAAAATGTAGCTAGCATATGAAACTACTTACGGACCAAAATTCAGCCCTGGCTACCCTCGGATGGTCCCCCAAAGGTCTTGTGCATTCTTTGTTTAAAACAAGTTCTACTGAACCTTTGACTGAACCCATTTTAAAAAATGGCAAAAATCATCAACTTGTTCCAAACAACTAGCCTTATCACAAACCTTAAAACTTGTAAGGGACATCTTAATCTAAACCATATCCAAAAAACAAACCCATAGCTCTTGATTTGATGCCCCAAAACTGAGGCTAATATAGGCTCAAATTCTGTACTTTTCTCTATAAAGTGTTGAATGATTTTCTCTTAATTGGTGTAAATGACCAATTTTCCTTAGGATCTGATCTTAGTGTTAAATATAAAAGTTATAGAAAATAGTTTTATCTAATTGCTTTCTAAAAATCATAACTTAACTCCATCTCTAGGTTCCCCAAAACACTGTTATGATTTTAAATTTAATGCTTAAACGTTTACCTAAATTTGGCTAAGTGTATAAGTGGCATGTCGCATTGGGGGACTTAAAGGTATGGACTTTAAGTGGATTATGTAAATGATTGGTGTATGAAAATGACAATTTGATAAATAAAATCCATGCCAATAGGTTGAATCTATGTCACCCGAATTGTAGCTTGTGCTTCATATATTTGTATTCTATACTTTAGTGAATTATACCTTGTGCTATAACATATTTAGATGCTATGCTACAATTAGTTGTAAACGAGAAGCATATCGCACACCAAGAGCATTACTACATTTGCATCTTGGTTTATCGGAGTCCCTTTTGGACCTGTCAATGTGGGTTGGGTTATGTGGAAATCATTTTTTATGAGGTCGTGAACCAATGGCGTCCCTAGTTGCCAATTTTGAAAATGAATTGGGAGATTGTTTGTTTGAAAGCGGTTAGGCACCATGGGTTCATCACTAGCCTTTTAATTTCGGTAATTTAAACTTTTGGTTGACGTCAAACAAGCATCCTGGTTTTTAATGTGGGTTTTTACGCATTTTCGGTTGGTTAGAGGATAAGGATGTTATTGACCCGCCCCTACACCGTTGCCATTGAGTAAAACGGCTGAGCCATAAGGGCAAGGCGAGCGTTTACCTTTCATAACAAGGCGAGAATAGGTTTGGTGATCAAATTTTCATAAAGTCTACTATGCAATTCCCGGCATGAAATTCATGCTATGGTTTTGGATGTATGTCGAATTGGGCATTTACATCACATTCATTTGCATCACACTTGTATACTTGTTCTTATATATGCTAACCTTGCCATAAATGTCAAATTTATTTGTTTCCTTGACTTTAATTTGTACTAGATGTTATATGATATGAGTTACAGAATATTTTGTTGTGAGTTTGGTTAGAAGGTTTAGGGAGTTTACTTCTAGGCTTTGGCTCATGCCATTTGTGCCAGAGGTGAGGAAGAAGGGTTTTTTGAGGAGGTTACACCCGCAAAAAAAGGACGCTTCGAGGAACTAGGTGAGTGGTAGGAGCCAGCCGACCCCGACAACGCAATTTGAAGAATTTGAATTTTCTCATTTTTTGTTCTTTTGTTCAGTTTCCACGAGCGTATTGAAATTTTTGTTAAATTCTCTAAAGAGCTGTAATCGTTATGTAATTTGAACAAGTTCTGAATCTTTAATAATGTAGTACTTATCATATGTAACTATGAATGCATGTGTAGAATATCTCCCTTAATTATAATTATGTATGTTTCGCCCAAAAGACGGGGCATCTCATTCCATCCCCAGACTGACGAACAATCAGAACGTACTATCCAAATCTTAAAGGATATGCTACGAACTTGCATCATAGGATTCAAAGGCAATTGGGAAAAGCACCTGCTACTGGTAGAGTTCATTTACAACAACAGTTATCAAGCAAGTACTGGCATGGCTCCCTACGAAGCATTTTTCGATCGACCTTGTTGTTCACCTATCTGCTAGACTAATATTGAAGAATCTTGCCTTTTAGGACAAGAAATTGTACAAGAGACGATAAAGAAGGTGTAGCGCATCGGAGAAAGACTAGTGACAGTGCAGCGCCAACAAAAGAGCTATGTAGATAAACGAACAAGACCTCTAACTTTCAAAGTCGAAGATCATGTCTTCTTGAAGATACTACCCTGAAGGAGAGTTATACGTTTTGGGAAGAAAGAAAAACTATTGCCACGCTATATCAGACCATTCGAGATATTCCAAAGGATTAGAGAGGTGTCATACCATCTATTACTATCACCTCAACTCACCCGAGTGCACAACGTCTTTCATGTTTCTCTTTTAAGAAAATACATGGCGAACCTGACTCACATTTTGGACTGGAAGGAGCTCAAGATAGAAGACGATATTTCTTTCGAAGAGAGATCAGTAAAGATTCTAGACAAATAAGAAAGAAACTTTGGGGGAAAGAATATCATATTAGTATGAGTTCTTTGGCGACAACAAGGAGTTGAAGAATCGACCTAGGAAAGAGAAGATACCATTCGTGCCAATCATCCTAAACTTTTTCTGATTAATGGTACGCGTTTAATTTCAGGGAAGAAATTTAATTTAAGGGGGGTAGGATGTAAGGATCTGTATTTTCAAATACAAGTTAAGAAATCTAGTAGTAAACTCTCAATGCGAACAGAAAACTAATGAAACCATAACAATAGTTCTTGAACTCACGCGCACGCCGAAAACCCTAATTCAAGATAGGCCATTATGAGATCTTAGAGATTCAACCCAAAACTCAAGGTAAACCTGTTAGGAATGTATACTGAAAAAGTCATGCTTTTTAGGTTTTTTATTCTTGATCCCTGGCATATTAATGTGAAACATTTGAGATATTTTTGCATTCGTGGTTTCATATTTATATTTGTGATGAATGAATGTATAGTCCGTATATTCTGTCTAGTATTTGACTTAGTGCATGCTGCACGGAAGATCGGGTCATAGGTTCTGATAGATTATACAGGTAGGCTCAGAATCGCAATGGACCAGGACATTCCATTGGTACGATTGTAGTACATCGTTATAGTAACTGGTCTTGGCTAGGTCGAATGGGTCAAATTCAGATTTTGGAAATTTGATGTTCGAGCTCGATGTGTTAGTACACTTGGAGTGTACTGAGCGGGATCAACGGGATGATCTATTCTATACTGACTATATGAATTGATCCACATCCCGTATTATCATGTATTGCACGAACTCTTAATC
>JAULJZ010004946.1:0-13694 GCA_032270985.1 Heliamphora pulchella | reverse complement strand
ACCCCAAAAATTAGGGTCCTTCTGAAAATAAACAAACATTCTATACGTGCATAATATATCGCTACAAGGCTTACAAAACGTTTTTTCAAGAACAGGTAATACATGTAACAGTACATGATCCCATACAAAAAAATAAAAAATTGTAAAAATTCTTCTGCCACCTCGGCTACTCAAGACCATCTCCCATGATCATAGTCACCTGAAAAAAGGTTATGCAATCACATAGCATAAAATCAACTCGACTACACGAGCCTTAAAACGATTTTCCATCCTTGAAACCACATATTTTATACAATGCAAATAACGTCAAATAGTTGAAGAAAAATAGTAACAAAATGTTATTTTTCACTCGGTTCGTAGAACCAATAATGATCCCTATGTTATTAGTATTTGTTAGCTTGGATCTAGGGTAATGGGAAAGAGTCTAAAGTTGGTCACCTGGAACAAAGGTAACAACTATAGACTCTTTCCCATTACCCTAGATCCAAGCTATACAAATACTCGCTAGGTAATGACAAGTTCTATATAGAGTCACGACAACGCACGCCTCCCACTAGAGAAACCACTTTATTTACAGGGATTAACCCGAAGAAGCGAAGCACCTACGTCCGTAAAATTTTTAGACTTTCACCGAAAAGAAATGGCTGCCCAAATATACACGCACTGTCACGGCACATCTATCGAATCATTAAAAATCAACACGTAGCTCAACTACGAAAACATTTAAAATCGTACATTAATTATGTACAAAACATCCAACGGCCATCCGTCACGTCATCCACTAACCATGGAGACCAAACAATATTTTCACAATGTTTTCACGGTTTCTACCAAAACATTTAAAATAAACAAGACTCACCCCCAAGGGTTAGCTCCAAACCTCCAAAAGTTAGGTTATCATAACTTTACATAAATCTCTCCGTTTTCAAATCACCTTTTTGAAAACCACGGACCTTCACACGTCCACCAACATGTAATAAACCAAGAAATATGGAAAACATGCCTTTTTATCCGAATAAATATGGTTTAAACATAAAATCCAACATGTATAGTATTTTTCAACGGTAGAAAAGCATATAATTGCACGTAGCACCCTTTAAAAACAAGATAGTCTAGGATCCTACCTTGTTGAGTAAAAAACTCGATGCCTCGAAAAACGAACTTCGTCAAAACGAGATTTCGTTCGGATGAACGCGACTCCCTTGGCACGAATACTAAGAATCCACTATCCGACCACTAAAAACCATGCTCGGGCCCACCAAAAAACTAGAGAAAAGGTGGAGGAAAGAAAAGAAGCTTGTACAAGAAGCTAGGTATTTAAAATATCTAACATAAGGTTGATATTTATAGGCCCAACCACGAACAGAAAGTCAGTCGACTGAACCCACCAAGTCAATCGACTAAAAAGCTATTGAAAAATTAAAAATTTTCCACCGCCACAAGTCAGTCGACTGAACCCACCCTCGTTCAATTCAGTCGACTAAACTCACCGCCTCAGTCGACTGAACCACAGAGAAAAGGCAAACTAACCAAACCTGCTATAACGAAACCCGAACAAGCGTAAAGCACATAAAACATGCTGTTCTAAGACGATAAAGCAATAACCAACACATTAGAAAAACATAAAGAAAATAAAACAGAACCGGGTCTCACAACTCTCCTCCCCTTAAAGGAATTTCACCCCCAAAATTCGACACTGGGTCACGAAGCAAACAACTCCAGATATCTAGCATGAACATCGGCTTCAAGCTTCGATGTTGCTTCTTCGACCCCGTGATAAAGCCACAGAACCTTAACATAAGTAATGGTCCTCCCTCTCAACACTTGTTCTTTTGTGTCCAAGATCTTCACAGGTTATTTCTCAAAAGAAACATTCGCATCCACCAACAACTCAGGCCAATCCAACACATGTGACAGGTCCAACTCATACTTTCGTAGCATGAAAACATGAAACACGTCGTGCACAAACGACCGTTGAGAAGGCAAAGCCAGACGATATGTCACCTCTCCAATCCTCTCAAGGATTTTGAATGGCCCAATAAATCGCGGTGAAAGCTTTCCTCTACGGCCAAATCTCATCAAACCTCAATGTGGCGAGACTTTCAGAAACACGTGATTACCCACCTTAAACTCCAAAGGTCTTTTTCTCTGATCAGCATAACTCTTCTGACGACTATGGGATGTCACTAAATATTGGCGAATCATAGCAATCTTTTCGGTGGTCTCTAGAACTAAGTTAGGCCCTAGAACTACGATTTGTTCCACATCTGTCCAACACACTGATGATCTATACGGCTTACCATACAAAGCCTCATAAGGTGCCATCCCAATACTAGATTAATAACTGTTGTTATATGTAAACTCTGCCAATGGTAGATGATCTTCCTAAGAACCCCAAAAATTGAGCACACACGCTCTCAACATATCCTCCAAGATTTGTATGGTTCGCTCAGATTGACCGTTCGTTTGCAGATGAAAAGCATGTTGAACGTCAATTGTGTCCCCAAAGCCACCTGAAGACTCTGCCAAAAGCACGATGTAAAGCACGGGTCTCGATTGAAAATAATTAATACATGTACTCCGTGTAACCGTATAACCATACTGACATACAGTTTATTCAGTTTGTCCACAGAATCCTTAATGCGATTGGGAAGAAAGTGTGCTGACTTCGTCAGCCTATCGACTATAACCGAAACAGTGTCATATCCCTTAGGTGATCTAGGAAGTCCCGATACAAAGTCCATCGTGATGTTCTTCTACTTCCATTCGAATATTGACAACGGCTGAAGTAACCCTGCTGGTATCAAATGTTCTGCCTTTACTTGCTGACAAGTAAGGCACAGAGAAACAAACCGAACCACATCTCTCTTCATCCCCTTCCACCAAAACTAACGACGCAGGTCATGGTACATCTTGGTGCCTCCCGGGTGCACTGTAAGATGAGATTGATAAAAATCACGTAGTATCTCGGTACGGCACGACTCTGGTACAAACACTCTCCCTGCTAATCTCAAACTCTGATTCGTGCCCACAACCCATCCCGTGGTGTCCTTTCCATTAGCAATACTATCCCGTAACATTTGAGCCTCTTGATCTGTTTGTTGAACCTCTAGCACATGAGCAACCAGCATAAGTCGTGAAACCACAGAAAATAATGCCGCATCCTTCCCTGTCTCCCTGAGACATAAATCAAACTCACCAACTTCCCCAAGCATGTCCCACTCTCGTACGACAATGGTAGCTAACGAACCATGAGATCTCCTGCTAAAAGCATCGGCCACAATATTGGCCTTCCCCGGATGGTACTACAGTTTGAAGTCATAATCTCCCATAAACTCCATCCACCGTCGTTGGCGTAGATTCAGGTCCTTTTGTGAAAATAAGTATTTCAAACTCTTGTGTTCGAAAAAAATCTCAAAGTGCTCACTATAAACATAGTGCCGCCATGCCTTCAAGGTAAAAATCATGGCGGCCAACTCCAAGTCAAGTGTCGAGTAATTCTTCTCATGAGTCTTCAACTGTCGAGATCCGTATGCCACGACCTTACCTTCCTGCATCAGTACACAACCCAAACCATCATGTGACGCATCACAATACATTGTGTCACCCAAACCTCGTTCTGGAATAGCTAACACTGGTGCACTAGTTAACCTCTTCTTCAACTCTTGAAATGCTAACTTACAGGGTTTGCTCTAAACCAACTTGATTCCCTTTCGCGAAAGACGTGTCATTGGCGTGGCAAGCCTAGAGAAATCTTTCACGAATCGCCGGTAGTAGTCGGCCAAACCCAAAAAGTAGCGGATCTAAAACACATTCTTCTGTCGTTCCCAACCCATCACTCCATCAGTCTTCGAAGAATCCACTGATACTATATCCCTCGATACTACATGTCCAAGAAATCTTACCTCGGGCATCCAAAACTCACACTTTTCAAGCTTTGCATACAGACGATGTTCTCTCAAAAGCTATAGAACAATACAGAGGTGTTCTTCATGCATCTCCCTCATGGGGAGTAAATAAGAATATCATTCATGAACACAACCAAAAAATTATCTAGATAGGGATGAAATATATGCTTCATCGAACCGATGAATGTCGCAGGAGCATTCGTCAAATCGAACGGCATAACCAAAAACTCATAGTGACTATAACGAGTTCGAAAGGCAGCCTTCGCTATGTTCTCGTCCTTAATTCTCATCTGATGATACCCTGATCTCAAATTAATCTTCGAAAAGCAACTTGAACCCTTCCGTTGATCAAACACGTCATCATTCCTCGGCATAGGATACTTGTTTTTCACCATTACTTGATTGAACAGAAGTAGTCAATACACAACCTCAAGGGTCCATCCTTCTTTTTCGCAAAAAGAACTGGAGCTCCCCACGGCAACGTGCTCAGACGTACAAACCCCTTATCAAGCAACTCCTGAAGCTGTACCTTGAGTTCTCACAACTCAGTCGGTGCAAAGCCATAAGATGGCAACAAAATATGAGCAGCTCCCGAAACAAAATCGATAGAAAACTCTACCTCATGACTCGGTGGCAACTCAAACAGATCGTTAGAAAAGACATCTGGATAGTCGCAAACCACATGGGGAAACTCCCCTTGAACCCCTACTGCCTCGTCCAACATGAGAGCAGAAAAGAGGAAACCCAAGTTCCCTCGGTTTCGAACAACACTGGGCATGGACTCCAAATCCTCGTTCTGATTCCCCATAAAACAAAAGCAATCACCTTCATTCCCTAGGATGATATCTCCACGCCCTTCCAAACAATAGATGGTCAGCCAGTCCATCCCTAGGATGATATCAAACGTGGTCATATTTAGAATGATGAAGTCAAACTCTAAACAGTGACCGACGACCTCTAACTCACAGGATTTACAAACTCGACTTAACACCACATTCCCACCAACTGGGGTCTCTACCCTCAATGTACTACCCAACGAGTCAGTCTCTAACCCCAAAATTGATGTAAAAGCCAATGAAATAAAGGAATGTGATGCTCCCATGTCGATAAGAACATTAGCCTATGTTCTATACACTAAGAGAGTACCTCTGATCATCGATGTAGTAGCTACAGTATCAGGCACGACCAGTGCCTTAGAAGAACTGGGATCGATAAGGGCATACACTTTGCCCTGTGGTGCTCTAGTTTGTCCACCGTAGCCCTGCCGCACTGACTATACTAGAGCACCATCGTTTGCAACCCTAGACGTCTGAGCCATAGGCTATTGATAAGTCTGTCGTCCCTATATGAACGGAACAACTTGTGCACCTTCCGTGCTCTGGACACTCCCTCCTCGAGGACAGTTACTACGAATGTGTCCTAACTGGCCACATCCATAACAAATCGGTGGCACTCTCCCTTGTGACTGAACGGGCCCTGAACTCTGAAACTTCTTCTTTTGCAAGCACTCTGCCACACGATGCATTGGCTATCTACATCGATAACAAATGAGCTCTCTCTACTCTGGCCTTCTCGTCGAAGCCACTGAGGGTACTGGTGCAAGAAACTGCTGCTGATATGATCCCGCAGGATGAGAACTCAGACTAGACAACCTCTGGCGCTTGTTCCTGCGCCCTTGAAATTGCACACCTCCTTTATTCTACTACTTTCTACTCTCTCTAGCCTTGCGTGTCTCCACCAAGGCTAATGGCTGTCTCCACCAATTCTGTAAATACGCGCATCCTGAATGTCGCCACTCGATCTTGAATTGTGGACCTCAAACCCCTTTCAAACCTCTTTGTTCGCAACTCATCTGTAGCCACAATCTCGTGTGCAAACTGGGATAAGCTGGTAAACTCTGCCTCGTACTGAACCACAGTCATCACCTCCTGGGTAAGGGAAAGGAACTCCTCATGGTAAAGATCTCTCGAGGACTCAAGAAAGTACTTCTCCAGAAATACCTTTGTAAAAGCATCCCATGTGCCTCTCATCGTAGTTCTGGTAAACTTCCACCACTCGTGGGCATCCCTTCTCAGTTGGAATGCAGCTAATGTAGCGAATGCAACTCTTAGATCATCCTCATTTATCTGTAGCGTGCGTATCCTGAATTCTGGTCACAAGCTCCAACCATTCTGTGGCCACCTTGGGATTGGGATCCCCAACAGAGGTAGGAGGGTCAAGATGTCGAAACTTGCGCATTGTGACAATCACCCTCAACTCGGATACTCTCTCCCTCCCCTAGCAGCCTCGGCTAGCTGACGAATGGAGCCTACCATCTCACACAGCAAGTCTACCCCATCTACAGGTCCTTGGGGAGCATTAACACCCCCAACATCAGGGATTTATACATCCCCTCAGCCTAAATCACGGCCACGGTGTAACGACCCGGTCTAGACCCTAGTTATAACAACCTGATTGATGATGACCCATGTAAAAACCCAGTCTAAACCCTAAGTACAAGTGACGGATAACCCATGAGGCCATAAAGTGCGGAAGAGGTTCGAAACCCTAACTAGATTCGAAAACCCTAAGTTCAACCCGAAAACCCTAAAAGGACCCAAAACTCAGGCAACAAAATATTAACACCTGGAGAGTCTCCCAACATTCTAAATTAAGTAAATAACATGAAATATAAGATTAAAAATCAAAAAATTCTCATAAATAGGATAAAATGACCATTTTACCCATAGTACAGTAAAAAATCTTAAAAATTTAAATTTTGACACATGGACACCCTAAATTAAGAATTTAAGTACAATTAAGTATAAAAGGACAAAATAATATCAAAAATGACCAAAATACCCCTTAGTGGCTGGCTACATTGGAAGTTGTGCCAAAAGTAGCTTTTTCATTTCTTTTTAGCTTAAAAAGAAGAGAAAGGTATTAAATCAAGCATTATGATGATCCAACACTTGTTGAGTTCAAGTAATATACATAATAATATGGTATTATAGGTTAAAAAAAGCAAACAAATCATTATTTAAGTTCATATACAATAAAATAAGTCAAAAAAGCATATTTTGTTAAACTAGCTTAATTTGACTTAAAAGACTACATCTATTTAATCAATTTCTATAAAAATTTTGATAATTCATGAAAATACTAAATTAATCATAAACATACTAAAATAGTAAGTTTTAGTTGGAAGAGATACCAAAAAGATACATCAATTAACTTTTAAAGTATTTTCTTGCACAAAATGGCACGCAAACCAATACAAGACCCCTTGATTGATGTGGGGTCAAATTTTTGTCTCCCAAATAGCCCCTAGCCAAAATCCCTCAACCCAAATCTAAAATATCTCTCTCAAATCTTGCACCAAATCACATCAACCCATGTGAACCCATGTGAAGAAAGAAGAAAAGGACTAAAATGAAATGATTATTATTCCCTCTATATTCCCTAGCCTTCTCCTATTTAAACCAAGCCAAACACCACTTCCCCCTTCACATTTTTGTCCATATAGAAAGAGAAAGACTTGGTTGAGTGTTGTTGAGATTTTTACAAGTTAGAGAAAGAAAGGAGGCAGAAGAAAGAAAGAAAGGAAGAACTAATGAGAGGTGTTTTGTTTTAAAGTTAAGTCCTTCCATACCACCAACCTTTGATCTTTCAAACAAGTAAGTAAAACCTATAAACATTATGTCTAATATCACTCAAAATATCCCTCAACTCATCTCTTTAAACACTTTAAAAATTGAGAACCAAAAATAAATTGAAAAGGCGTCGTAGTAACAAAATAGGGGCGGTTGTGTTCTTGAATGATATGAGATGTGTTTATGTGTTGTTCTTTTTGAGTTTGATGACTTAAAAGTGTTCTGGAGCCTTGTTATTCATATCTAAAACACAAGTATGCAAAGAAATGGAACAAAATCTTGACATATCATAAGTAGGAGCCTTGAACATAAAGAGGCTTGATTTTTGAGAACTTTGATGTTTCTATCCTAAATTTTGGAACTCCATAACTCAACGTAAAAAATTGATCTAAGCATGTTCGTTATGTCCAGATTTAGATAATTGTGTTATCTTTCATCCAAAGTTGGTTTCAACTCATTTGAGTAAGTAGAACTCAAGATATTGCAATTCTACCAAAGTGTGTCGTCGAAATCAAACCGAAAAGGCGTCGTAGTTGAAAATTTGGGGCTGTTATGTTTATGGGTGATATGAGATGTTGTTGTATGTTGTTATCTTTGATTTTGATGACATTTAAGTGTGCTGGAACCTTGATATTAATGTCTAAAATACAAGCATGCAACGAAATAGAACAAAAACTTGACATAACATAAATAGAAGACTTGGACAACATAAGTAGAAGACTTGGACCCTAAAAGATTTAATTTTTGAGAACATAGATGTTTCTGCCCTGAAATTTAGGATGCCATAACTCAATGTAGAAACTTGATCTAAGCATGTTCTTTATTTTCAGATTTAGATTTTTGTGTTATCTTTCATCCAAAGTTGGTTTCAACTCATTTTCATAAGTAGAACTCGAAATATTACAATTTTACCAAAGTGTGTCATTTTTTGACCAGTCAACACCACCGACCTAAACACCCTAGTTTAAAGTGAGATGGTCAAAACATGAAAGTTGTAGATAACATGTGTATCTATCTACCCACCAACAATGAGCACAAAACTCCTATTTTTATATAGCCTAAAACTCCTATTTTTAGTGACATACTCCAAAAGTGGTCTACATGAACATTGTAACTAACATATTGAAGTACTGTTTTCCCAAAAATCTGACCTTAAAGCCTCGGTATGATCTCCCAAAACCATTTCAAACCCTCTGTCTAAAATCGGCTTTGTTGAGTTTTGGCGGCTTACAGAACCTATTTTCTAAACTGGCCAAAAAGTCTAACTTGTTCCAAACAACTACCCTTAGCTCTAGACATGAAACTTGTAGGGGACATCTTGAACTAGAACATACTCAAAAATGGGCTCATTTGGACTTGTGAGGATACCCAAAAACTGAGACCAACAGAAGCATATTTTTGGTAAAATCTTGAGAAAAGTGCTGAACCGTTTTTATTTAGGATGTTTTGTTCACCATTTTGCCTCAGGTTTTGGCCTTGGTGTTAAACATGAGAGTAGTAGGAAATAATTTTATCTAAATGGTGTTTAAAAATTATAACTTGATTTCAAGTCTAGATACCCCAAAACCTTGTCGGCCGTTTTAATTTAATACTTGATTTTTGGCCTTAAAAGTTGCTAAGTGTATGTTTGAGTACCCTTTACTATGAGGCTCGAGTTTTTATATGATGTTTGATTTGAATTAGTTAATTAGTGTTTCTAAGTGAATGTATGATGATTTAGAATTTATGCGATCATGTTGAATCATATCTTGAGAATTGTAACTTGTGCTTCACATACTTGTACCTTATGCTTGCGTGTTGTACCATGAATCTTGCCATGCTAGTTGATGCCATGCTGTAGATGGTTGTATTTGAGATTCATACCTTACATTATTGACATTATCACTTACATTCTGGCTTATTAGAGTCCATCTATGCAAACCGTTGTTGGGATGGGCTGTATTGAGATTGTCGTTCTTGATTCTAAGTCTAGGGTGTTCTGGGTTGCCATTTTTGAAATATTTTAGTTTGTACACCCTGGGTGCGTCCCCGGTGTTTGAAATGATTTTGGCTTATACACGTTGGGTGCATCCTCGATGTTAGAAATGGTTTACGGATATTGTTGGGCACCAAGGGTTCGTCGCTAGCATTCTGATTTCGATAGATTGAACTTTTGGGTTGACACCAGCGAAAGCATCACGAGTCTTAAGGTGGGTGACTCCGTTATAAGTTTTGTAAGGGCATCGATAATAAGTTCTCAGGCAATTACAATAAGTCTTGAAGCAATGACAATAATTCCTTGCGGGCAGTGACAATAAGTTCCAAAGTGGCGTGGACCCCACGCCGTTGCCATTGAGTAAAACAGCTGTGGTATGAAGCCCGACGATGTATTTACTATTCCCAATGAGGCGCGATGATGGCTTTAGTGATCAATTACCTGTGAAAGCTACTCTGGTGATTTCCAGCATGGAATTCCTGTTATAATCTGGGTGCATGTTGGGTAGGGCATCTGCATTACATACACGGCATCTCATATACGCATGCTAATTGACTTATCTATTATTCTGTCATAAATTTGTCAATCTCCTTGACTATAAACTGTATTGGGTGTTATATGGTATGCGTTGTGGTGATTTTGTACCGTGAGATAAGTTAGAAGATTAAAGTGTTTTGCTTCTGGGCCTTGGCTCATGGCATTCGTGCCATAGGTGAGGAGAAGTTCTTGGAGGAAGTCATCCCAGGAAGAAGAAGAGTTTGAAGAACAGGGTGAGTTCCAAGAGCACGTGGATTCCGCTGATGTATTCTGAGGAGTCGAGACCTCTGCTTTTGTTCTTATATTCAGTTCTCTAGTGCTTAGTGCAAATTTTAAAATTTCTTGGTGAAACTGTAATAGTTATGTACTTTTGAACGATTCAGAGTTTCGTTATGATGTAATAATTAACGTATGTAAATTTGAATGAATGGCTAGAATATCCCTTTATTTATATTTATGTATGTCCCGACGTGCTCGGAGGACGGGGCGTCACATATAGAACGCATAGTTACTACACAGGCTTGTGACTCCCGGGTTGGTAGTAACGCGGCGTGGTTCTATACGCTCATCCGACGTCGATTCCTATGTTTAATCCACGAGTTGGTGGAATATAAGAAATGTTAACAATGCGTGCGTGTGTGCGTGCGTTGCAAAGGATTGGGTCTTCGAGACATGATGATACTATGGGCAAAACGATTTATAAAACTAAAACCCCTTTTGTTGAAAACTTGGTTATGTATTGGAAACTTGACTTGGGAGGAACGATGTGATTTTTGATTAAACTTATGTGTGCATCCCGCATAACCACTTTCATATGTCATGCATATGTTTATTGTTAGTCTTTTTTCTACGTGTTTCGGCTTATGTGGTTTAACAACATTTCTGGTGATAGCGGAAAGAAGATTTTGGAGTAAAACGGATGGTCGATAAACTCTTTTTGAGTTGTTGATAGGATTACACCCTCTTTTGTATCATCTTTTGAGAAATGGAATTGTAAAGAGGTAATTCTTGTTTCCTTCATTTTGGGTACTGAATTATGGTCTGGAACACCCTTGTTATAAGGCTCTAAGGTCATATATTCATGTTGTGCTTGCATGAGAGGACGCTCCGGTCTCCCATGAGTTGAAGGCTTTAAATCTTTAAGTAATGTATCTTGATATTGAGTTTGAATTTGGACTCTTGGGCTGACAGATAGTTGTTTGTCCTCAAATGTATAATTTATTTCTCGTTTTTACCTATGTTGGAGGTAAAACTGTCAAGATATTTGTTTTTGTAAATGATTATCTAAAAAAAAAATAACTGGACGGACAAACGCCAAAACGAGCTTCAGATAAAACTTTTGATGATGAACGATCAAAATAAAACTTGTGAATCCGAAGTTAATTTAGAAGAATACATTTTTACCGGTCGAATCTTCAATTATGATTTGAATCCAAGTTGAAGCTCCTGTCATATCTTCTACTGTATTTTCTTATACAATTTTTGAACGTAGTGTGGGCTACGAACTATCGAGAATTTGTACTAGCAGAACCTGGACAACTTTAGTCTTAGAAGACAAGTTATAAAACTGGTTCAGCCTTTTCGCATATTTATGGGGCTACAGTAGAGACCTGAGGAGTAATTATGAGTAAGATTTTCAATGAAATACATACACGTATCAATAGTTTTCGCAATTAAGAAAACCTTATAGCGGTATCTACAATTACGGAAAATAAGCAGCGATTTCTATAATTTTTATAAAATATTGAATTACAGTTTACATTACTAAAGAACTATAATTGCACTCTGACCCATAATCTTAATACCATATAGCATTGAGCTCCTGTTATTAAATGTTAACCATTTCTCCCCACGTTAAGATTTTCAATACCTGCCAATTAAATTTAATTATTGATAATTTAATTTAATCAGTATCTTGATATTTCTTAAACCTTTCTGCTGAACTTATTTGACCGTTGGATAATCAAATCCATCTGCAGGGTTTGCTCCGGTTAAAACTTCTAAGCTTCCTTATGGAGGTATCGTTAATTTCGATCTTTTGGGACGTGAATTCTGTCAATAATTAATATTCGCTATATAAATAATACTACTATCCAACTTACCGGGAATATAGACTCATATAAGTTCGCACCCTCTAATGATTCAAAACAACAAATATTAAATAAATGAAAATTAATAATTATTTCAAGATTAAGAGGATAAGCACTATTCATAATAACTTTAGAGTGTGAATTAATTTATATAGTAAGTATAAAACTAATTATTCCAAATGTCCCGTTCAATACACACAAAGTATTATAGCACAGAGAGTTGGAACAATAGACGATGCTATTATCTGTTCTCCGTAACCAAGACAGACTTATTAAAACCCTGTGCTACAATCGTACCGATGGTATGTTCATTTCCATCTCAATTGTGAACATAAAACTTATATTTTACATGAACCTAAAATTTAATTTTTTGTATGTAAGCCGTACTCTACACACTATATTAAATACTATACAGAATATCGGACATCCATACATAACATTAAAGAAATGATATACATACATTGCTAATAAAGATTCTCATAAATTGAAAAATTAATTTTATTAAAATAAAATTAAATACTAAAAACATGATTTTCAGTATACTAACCCTAACAGCCTATTCATAGTTGTGTTCAAAGGAATGGGAAAAAATGGTGATTTTTTCAATTAATAGAAAAGTTTACAAATTTTGGGCAGGGAACTCTCGGGTGTCTCATCGCTCGAGCGGTGAGAAGTCCGCTCAAGTGGACTCCGCTGGGTGATTTTTCAAAAATTATTTTAAAATCGGTTTCTCTTGTACGATTTTTGGGGCTACCTTTTTGGGGTATAAATTAATTGTTTTCTAGAGTTATTTACAAAAGAAATAGTTACATTTATTGGTGAAATTTCTCAATCTTTCCTCGGGTATTGTTATTTTGAAATCGGGACGTTACAGATCAATTTTCAAATCATGCATGAAATTCACTAGATTTTTACTCATAAATACAAAGTATCAACCCAAATCAATACAAAACATACGAGAAAATCTAAATCCTACTTTAGATGTGCTCAAAAGCTTGAGATTTCTTTAAATCCCTCTTCCTGGGGTTTGGTCACTTGGGGACTCTCCTCTTTAAAGCTTCCAATGGCTTCTATTGTGAACTTGAACTCTAATCTCCCTTGGCTAGCCTCTAATTTAACTCAAAATCTTCTAACTTAAGTGAGGAGAACTAGGGTTCCATTAATCTTTTTTCAATCTCCATGAGGGAAAAGAAGATGAAGGTAGAAGAAGAAAAAGAAGAGAGAGGGTCGGTGTAGTGGGGTGGAATTCCCTTCTTTTAAATTTTATTCTCTCAACTCTCTCTCTCTAAGTCTCTAGAATTCTCTCTCAATCAAGAAATAAACTTAGGGCTTTGTTTGGCTTGTTTCTTCTAGTTTCTTTCTTATTCTTTTTAACTTAGGATTTTCATAATCTTTCCACTTCAATTTAGTACCACAGTGTTATTTGCTATAAAATTTATAAAAGTTTTGGCATGGGTGTTATAAAAGTTTGCTTGTTAATGATTGAATTAGTAATATGTGAAAGTGAAATTGAGATATATGGTAACGAATGATGTTAATATGGCTGTGCTAA
>JAULJZ010004935.1:0-16901 GCA_032270985.1 Heliamphora pulchella | reverse complement strand
TCAAAAAGGTTTTGAATTCATAATTTGTTTCGTTTTGAATCGTGTTGGGTTAAATAAGTTTGAATGGATATTGTTTATAAGGTGGGTTAGTGAAGGGTTGTTAATTGGCATAGTCATATTATAACACAAAATTCCAAGCCTTGGGAAAGAATAAATGAGTTTTTAAATGTACTTGAACATACATATGATGGGTGCTTCCCTTTCAATTAATCTGATTACTATTGAATTTAATTTCGTGTTGATATGTTATGAAATTGCTCAAAAATATGAGAATCATGAGAACTTACGTGTGGAAGTGATTATGCATAATGCCTAAGCTATGAAAGCAAAATTTGAGTACTTAAACGAAATGTGATGTGATTATAGTTGAGTTAACATCTATGTTGGTGTTTAGTGATATTGAGTAATGATGTGAACTATGAGAAGTTACATAATGAAACTATTAACTTGAGTTGAAATCCCATGGTTGAATGTGGAATTTACATAATAAGGGGCTATGGTCCTACGGTCAAAGCCCGTGAAGATTCATGCATAATGAGGGGCTGCGGTCCTGCGGTGAAAGCCCGTGAAGATTTACGTTCAAACGTAAAATGTGAAATTTGAGCACTTGATTTTAATGAACCGTATGGATTAATGTGAATAAATGAATGAGTTAAAAGGGGATATTCGTGTGCGTGGGTGTATGCGTGTGAGCGGAAAACGACTCAGTGAAACTTATGTTTGTTTTTATTTCGGTTGCACCCATCGCAGCTCACAAATTATGCATAACACTTAATTAATCTTTATCCTACGAGCTTTGGCTCATGTATATATATCCAAAACCATTTCAGGTTTCAAGGTTCCGCGACAATATCAGGGCAAAGGATGCATGTGGATGAAGGGGCATAAGGAAGATCTAGTTTTTCTTTGTATTTACACTACATCATGATTGTGTAGAAACTAAAAATGGATTATTGTAATATTATATGTGCTGTAAAGGAACTCTTAAAATTTAAGAATCTTGTTTAACCTTTGTGACGCATATGTATATTATTAGAAGAAGATGCTTTTATTATGGTTGTTAAGAGAAATTGGGTTGAGTTTATGGGTTCGCGGGATTCGGGACGTTATAAATGGTATCAGAGCTCTAGGTTCGAATACTTAGGAGCCGTGAGAGGTCACGATGACCTATATATGAGAATTGTTTGATAAGATTAGGCACCACTACACAGCATGATATGTGTGCTTGCATGGGTTAGCGGTTGAATTATTTTGTGCGTGTTATGTGTTTATATGAGCATGGAGGTTGAGTCTTGGGGTGATGCGGCATGCCAATTGGCGTCTGATCAACTACTTTGGGATTCAAAATAGAAATGCGTTTGGCCGACGCTCTTTCCATGAGAAATCTGAATTAGTTGTCCGGATTATCGTATTACTCTAAGGCTTTTCCTTAGTATGTGAATATGTGTTGGTGTGATGTGACTAGGTGGCGTGTAGTGTGTAGCTTGATTTTAGAAGGTTAAGTTGAGATTAACCTAGTTGGGAGCTATAATATCCTTGTTATAGGAGTAATGCCCGTGCGGACTAGATGAGTTAAGTCCAGATGGTGATGTGGGTTTGAGAATATGATTTGGTGATCAATGATTGTGGTGGATGTTAGCTTGTGAGATGAGCACTAATTGCATGGAGTGTGTTGTATTGATGTGAGTTGGGGTAACTGTAGTAGTTGTCCGCTGGGTGTCGTGCTTTTAGTAGTCTGACGAATGAGTGTAGTGGGATGAGTGAAACTTTTTGGAGGGTATTTGTTGTGGTTGGATACGAGGAGTGGTTTTGGGCGTGTGGTGGATTATGTACGTCTTGAGACGTGCTATGTCTTGAGCCATGCTATGTCATGAGCCGTGTATCCCGAGATTGGGTATGGACGGGAACATAGTAGATGAGAGCATAGTGGACGGAAGCGTAATAATCTCTAGCCTGAGATGTGTTAGAAAGTCAAAGTTTAGATTATGTTTCGGATGCTCCTTATCCTATGGAGTGTTGTTACTAGCCATAGTAGTGCCAGAGAATTTTAAAAGTCAGTGGATGACTAGTGATTTTCTTTGAGGTGTTTTACTAAGTTACATTCTGTGATGGAAGTTGAAAGTTATACGATGGTGAGTATGTGGATCGGAGATGTTATCGATAGATAGATTCTCAAGTGATGTACACGTAAGTACGGAGAGATGTGTATTGGTGAATGATGATTCGAGTTTGTTCAGAAAATTTGACGGAGAAAGGTTTTGTGGTTAAGGTTGTCGTTCTCAAGATTAGAAGGTTTTGTGGGATACATGGTGTGTGGCAAGAATTTGAGTGTGGGCATGTGAGATTTATAGGGCATGTGGTAGATATTGTTGGATTCGGTCGTTCTAGGATGATGTGTTGATAGGTGGAAATCCTTTAAGAGGACGACAGCGGTGGTTTGTATCTAGCTTAAAGTCTAGATGTGATGATATCGTGTTACCCTGAAGGGACAAGTGAGGATCGTTTGTTCGTGTGGCGTGTAGTTGCCTTCATGGTTAGATAGCTGTGCGTCGGTGGTACGCCTACAGTGACGTAAGAGGCAAGTGTTCTCAGTTGAATGTTTTATGTTTTCTGATGAGTGTATCGGAGCTGCGAGCTCGAGATTGCAGTATAAAATTTTTGCCTATTTGTTTGGTTATTACCCACCTTTTGGGAATCAAGCTAGTGTGATACGATCTTATGAAAAGACGCTCTAAAGTGATGCGAATATGTATGGTGTTATGCAGTAGTTAATAAATGGTGAGGATCTGATATGACGAGGAATATATATGCATTAGGTATGATAACTCTAAGAGGTAGTGGCATGGAGCGAGAGCCTAAAGCAGATTTGTGATTTTTCTAATTGGAGAAATGTTTTGTGATTGATTAACCAGTGCAATTATTCTCCTAGATAGGAATAAAGCGTTGGGATCATATTAGTGTAGGTTCGTTTACCCGTGGTTTCTTGAGGAGTTCGTTGCTTGATCTTGTAAACCTGAGTATCTGGATGAGGTTTCTGGAAATGTAGTTTGATTGTACGGGATGTTGGTAGTTTTAATTCTTGTTGAGAAAGAGAAAGACCTTAAGGAAAATTCAGTGATTGAGTTGTATCTATAGTGAAATCCTCGCGTATTAGTTTTGTGAGAATCCTCCGAGAATACAGATCCGTGGTTTGGTTGTTATCCTCATAAGTAGGGGATCATATTTGGGAATCGTGTTGGGTACCTAGGGCTTGAAAGAGCCATAGAAGGGTTCGATAATATGGTTGGCTCGATGTTAAGACGGTGTTTCCCGGATATGATGTGTTTGAAGGTTGATTGTATTCAACCTTGGGTTTAAAGATAGGTATGTTATTTGCCCAGGAGAATAAAGTGTGGAATAATAAGGTTCAACAATGCCTTAGGTGGCTCGGATGGCCTAGAAGGATAAGCGAGAAATCATGTGTTAAGGTGCCGATGATAGGTGTGTACCTGAGGAGCCAAAGTGTAGGGGTTATTGGTAACTTTGGATGGAAGGTCTCAGGTTTGGGTTTCCTTTGTATGGTGCCGTGTGCCTTCTATGCGAGTTACTTGGAAATCGGGCCCGAGGTAGTGATGTGGCTGTAATTTTCCCAATGGGAGTTAGGATAATAAAGCGTAACCTTGTGAAGTGAGGTCCTAGCGCAATGGGATATGTTATACGGAGTATGGGGACTTATGAAGTTTGCGTGTGCACGAATGAGGCATAAGGGGACGTTGAGGTGGGATCGTGATTTTTTTTGATTGGTCGTTGCTTTCATAAGAAGAAGATATGGTTGTCTCGCAGATAGTGGCGGTATATGGATTATTCCACCTTGGTTAGGTGAAACGATTGGGATCGTTGGATGATTCTTGATCTGGTTGTTTTGGGGAGATCCGTAAGTTAAGCCTAAAGGATGGGTACTACCGGGGTCAGGTGCTAAGAGAACTGAGTTCCTCGTGGGTTCTCAGGATGGAATTTGTATACTCTACCCTGTAAGTGTAACTGTGTGCAGTTGTCTTCCCTAGGAGATGGGGTTAGTAAATCAGGAATGTTTGTCCTTGTTGAAGAGAGGAATTATTAAGGCGTAAAATTTTCTCCATAGTGATTAACGGAGGATTGTTAACCTTTGTGTGCAGTTTGTGCTCGATGGTGTAAAGTGTAGTTACACCTTTAGTTCTTAGTGGAATGGAAAGTTTGTTGGAACCTTGCAACTGGGGTATTCACGTGGTAGGCTTTTAATAGACTTTTGTGAGTTGAGGCTCGAGCTGCTCAGAGTTCTTAAAGTCGAGGAATGATCATCGACGGTAGTAAATGTTGTGCTTTGGGCGTGACTTTATGTTTAGATTGTGGCCTGGAGAGTGTGATAAGACATGAGTCAAGAAGAATTCAATGTTTTAGAAGTTTGGGTTGGTGTGACCTACTAAGGCTGACATGATGACGTGGCTTGGAATGAGAGGACCGTGATGAGTTTGAAATAAGAAGACGTTTCTAAGAGTAAAAGACAAGTCATGGGTTACTTAACGAATAAGCCTTGGGCTTGGGAACTTGGGAACTTGGCTATTGTGGATGCAAGGGATCGATGTATGGGTTGATATCGAAATTTGGGGTTGACGGCGGATAACAGTGTTCATGTTTGATTTGAACTTGATCCGTAGATCTAGAATCAATGATCTGAGAGTGAGATGTTGACTTGTGTGGTGGCGAGCTATCACACGAGAAGTATGATTAGGTTTGAGTGGGATAGTGGATACCTGTGTGGATTTTGTAGATGTGATGCCGGGTTGATTTTGTAGCAAGTTGATCGTGTGGAGTTTTGTCTTGGATAATGGGGTGGAACCTAGCATTCCTCCAAGGTGAGAAATGTGGTTGATGATAGAGGATGGGATAGAGGATGAAAGTTTAGAGGAAAAGTATTCTTGTGTACTCCAGGTGGGTTAAACGAGTTTTTCTTTGAAAGTGGGTATTTGCGCTGTTGATCATGGATGAGCATCTTGTCAGCTTCGATGACGACATTGTTAGTATAAGCAGGTGACGATGTGATATCAAGATGGATGGTCGTCAGTTGATCCTCAGAACTTGAGTATGGTTTGTATGTGGAAACTATGACTTTGCATGATCGGTGTCTGGGTTTGTCGTCGTGTATTAGACTCGCGAAAATAGTCTTTGAAAAGCCTTGCAAAATGTGATAAAGTCAGTATGTGGTAATGAGTGATAGTCTCTATGTTTTAGAGCAAATGGGGTATTTGGGACTAGGTTCTTGGATAGCCTAGCCTCGTATTGCGCATTTTTTGTGTAGAGTGGATTATGTTGGTGAGCATTGTGTATCAAGGTTCCAGCTGTGTATGTTAGAACTTGATTTGATGACTGATGCGGTGGTATTTGGCTGGAGTTCAGAGTTGAATTTCGGGGATGAAATTCTTTAAGGGGGGAGAGTTGTGACACCCTGACCCGTTTTATTTTAAAAATGATTGAGCATTGATGGAGTAAGAATTAAAACTTGAGCTTGGGAATATTTTGAACTTGGATACCCATAAAAATTATGATAGAAGAAGAATATGGGGCTCTAATGGATGTTTGAACAAAAATAAGTGAAAAGTGTGAGAAGAAAAGTGACATACCTTCACTAAATTGGCCATAACGATTTGTACAAAATGAATTTAGGTATGAGGTTTGAACTATTGGAAAGTAGACTTCTGGGGCTTTAGTTTGAGCACAAGAACGACCCAATTTGGAGTTCAGATGAAGGAGATAAGTTTGTTCAAAGTTGGACCAACAGTGTAGTCGCGAAAGACCGATCGATCGGTCCCGCAACGGATCGATCGGTCTGTGACGGACAGAGGCAATAAATTTCGGTCTTTGGGTTTGTTTGTCATTCTTCTCCTCTCACCTCTTTCTCTAAAGCTTAGGAGTGATCTAGGGTTTGGCTTATTGAGGTTCATGAGGGTTTCCATGTTCGTAGGAGTTGGAGATCTTTCCGTTCCTTGCACAAGCGGCCGTTGGAGAGCGTGGGTAGGCACTTGAAGCTCCCTTGAAGTTACGTCTGTTGAGCTTTGGCGATTTGGAGCTCACGCGGCGCTTGAATCTAGATGGTGAATCTTCTTTGAGGTAAGACCTTGACTACTCTTTGTGGTTTACTATGATTTGTGTTAAATTTTTCTGAAACTAAATTAAACCCTAGTAAAATGTGATATGTGATATAAAGAGAAGTATGAATCGGTGGGGTTTTTTGTATGGGTATCTTTGATTACATGATTATGAGTTGTTGATAAAAAGCTAAGAGGTTGGCAAAAATGAGAAGATGTTTTGAAAGTATAAAGATATAACTTTTCTTATACATTGATGATGGTGGGTTGGTTTTCATGGAAATGTGAAATAAAAGTGTTGAAACATATGTTTAATTGGATGTGTGTGCGTGTTGAAACATTGAATGAGTTGATAAGGTGATGTTTTGAAATAAAAGAATAAAATAATTTGTGAACTTTGGCGTTTTAAGAAATGACTATCCATGGTTTGAAGAAAATATAGTACAAAGAGATTTTTGGATTATTTTTGTTCTACACAGAAACTTTGGCGCCCCGAGGGAGGTTTGGAAATGGTTTTTCTCACTTTTTAACGGTTATTTCTTATCAAAAAGGTTTTAGAGAGGTGCTACAAGGCTTGTTAGTATTAAAAATCAAGTTTTTGGCTTAAAAAGGACCTGGAACAGGACAGCTCAATAAACCGATCGATCGGTCTATCAAGCGGTCTTTTAGTATTCTCGGTACTCTTGTGCAGGCAAGAGACCAATCGATCGGTCTCTTCATCGATCGATCGGTCTGGGTATTTTCTAAATTTGTTTTGATGTTTTGCTTAAAGGTTTAGCTTTTGGGAACTTTAAACCTAACTTTTGGATTATTCATCACAGTAGTTAAACCCTCGGTTGGGCGTATTTCAAAAAGGTTTTGAATTCATAATTTGTTTCGTTTTGAATCGTGTTGGGTTAAATAAGTTTGAATGGATATTGTTTATGAAGTGGGTTATTGAAGGGTTGTGATTTGGCATAGTCATATTATAACACAAAATTCCAAGCCTTGGGAAAGAATAAATGAGTTTTTAAATGTACTTGTACATACATATGATGGGTGCTTCCCTTTCAATTAATATGAGTACTATTGAATTTAATTTCGTGTTGATATGTTATGAAATTGCTCAAAAATATAAGAATCATGAGAACTTACGTGTTGAAGTGATGATGCATAATGCCTAAGCTATGAAAGTAAAAATTGAGTACTTAAACGAAATGTGATATGATTATAGTTGAGTTAACATTTATGTTGGTGCTTAGTGACATTGAGTAATTATGTGAATTATGGAAAGCAACATCATGAAACTATTTACTTGAGTTGAAACCCCATGGTTGAAAGAGGGGCTGTGGTCCTACGGTGAAAGCCCGTGAAGATTCATGCATAATGAGGGACTGTGGTCCTACGGTGAAAGCCCGTGAAGGTTCATGCATAATGAGGGGCTGCGGTCCTGCGGTGAAAGCCCGTGAAGATTTAAGTTCAAAGGTAAAATGTGAAATTTGAGCACTTGATTTTAATGAACCGTATGGATTAATGTGAATAAAGAAATGAGTTAAAAGGGGACATTCGTGTGCGTGGGTGTATGTGTGTGAGTGGAAATGACTCGGTGAAACTTATGTTTGTTTTTATTTCGGTTGCACCTATCACACCTCAAAAATCATGCATAACACTTAATTAGTTTTTATCCTACGAGTTTTAGCTCATGTATATATACCCAAAACCATTTCAGGAGTCAAGGTTCTGCGACAATATCAGGGCAAAGGATGCATGTAGATGAAGGGGCAGAAGGAAGATCTAGTTTTTCTTTGTATTTACACTACATCATGATTGTGTAGAAACTAAAAATGGATGATTGTAATACTATATGTGCCGTAAAGGAACTCTTGAAATTTAAGAATCTTGTTTAACCTTTGTAATGCATATGTATATTATTAGAAGAAGATGTTTTTATTATGGTTGTTAAGAGAAATTGGGTTGAGTTTATGGGTTCCCGAGGTTCGGGACGTTACAGTTGGATAGCGGTATTCTTTATATAGCAAATATTAATTATTGACAGAATCTACGTCCTGAAAGATTGGGATTGACGATGCCCCCTTAAGATGTTTATAAGTTTTGATCGGGCCAAACCTTACAGATGGATTTAATTATCCGACGGTCAAATAAGTTAAGCAGAAGAGCTTAACGAATATCAAGACGCCGATTAAATTAAATTATTAGTAATTAAATTTAATTGACGAGTATCGAAAATCTTAACGTGGGGAGAAATGGTGAGCATTTAATAACAGGAGCTCAATGCAACAAGATCTTGAGATTATGGGTCAAAGTGCAATTATAATTCTTTAGTGGTGTGAACTGTAATTTAGTATTTTATAAAAATTACAGAAACTACTGCGTCTTTCTATAATTGCAGAAATCGCTGATAGGTATCTGTGTTCCACTAGAAGTTTTACTCATAATTACTCCTCAGGTCCCTGCTGTAACCCTATATATATGCGGGTAGGCTGAACTAGTTTTATATTATTGATATATTATATTTTTTCTGTCAAGATTAAATATATCTGGGTTCTGCCGGTACGAGTTCTCGATAGTCTGTAGCCCACACTACGTTCGAGGATCGCATAAGGGAATACGGTAGAAAATTTGACAGGAGCTTCAACTCAGAATCAAATCGTAGTTGAAGAATAGATTGACAAAAAGGTATTTTTCTAAATTAACTTTGGTTACACGGATTTATTTTTTATCGTTCAACGTCAAAATTTTTATCTGGAGCCCGTTTTGGCGTTTGTCCGTCCAATTAATTTTTATCGAATTAATCGTTTATAAAAACAAAGATCTTGATAGTTTTGCCTCCAACACTAGACTTGACATCTGCTTTGTCGTAGACATTGATAGCAGATATCAGTCTAATCTAGGGCAAGTGCATTAAACTACAGTAAAGAATATAATCAAGTACCTAAAAAGGACTAAGGATTATATGTTGGTTTACTTGGCAGAAAGTCTACTACCTTTAGGGTACACAAACTCAAATTTTCAGTCAACATAGAGTTTACATCAGGAAACAACCTTACAGATCCTTTACAAAAAGCTTACCAGCTAAGACTTTTGATAGTCATGTAGAGGGCATGGGAGTCAGATGTATGGCAGTATAGTTTTGAGTATAAGTGGGAGATTATTAGAGTTGGTATACTGAAAATCATATTTTTAGTATTTAATTTTATTTTAATAAAATTAATTTTCTATTTTATGAGAATTTTTATGAGTAATGTATGTGTATCATTTTTTTAATGTTCTGCATGGATGTCTAATATTCTGTATAGTATTTAATCTTGTGTGTAGAGTACGGCTTGCACACAGAAGATTAAATTTTAGGTTTTTGTAGAATATAAGTTTTATATTCACAGTTTAGATGGAAATGAATATACCATCGGTACGACTGTAGCACAGAGTCTTAGTAGGCCTGTCTTGATTACGGAGAACAGATAATAGCGTCGTCTATTGTTCTGACTTTCTGTACTAGTACACTTTGTGTATTGAATGGGACATTTGAGGTAATTAATTTTGTACTGACTATATAAATTAATTCACTTTCTAAGATTATTATGAATAGTGCTTATCATCTTAATTCTAAAATAATTATTGATTTGCATATATTTAATATTCGTTATTTTGATTCATTAGATGGTGTGATCTTATATGGGTCTATATTCCCGGTGAGTTGGATAACATTATTATTTACATGGCAAATATTAATTATTGACGGAATCCACGTCTCGAAAGATCGGGATTGACGATACCCGCTTATTATTGTTCATAAGTTTTGACCGGGCCAAACCCTGCAAGTGGATTTAATTATCCGGCGGTCGAATATGTTAAGCGAAAGGGCTTAAAAAATATCAAGATACCTATTAAATTAAATTGTCAGTAATTAAATTTAATTGGCGGGTATCAGGAATCTTAACGTGGAAAAAAATGGTAAGCATTTAATAATAGGAGTTCAATGCAAGAAGGTTTTGAGATGATGGGTCAGAGTGCAATTATAGTTCTTTAGTGGTGTTAACTGTAATTCAGTGTTTTATGAAAATTGCAGAAACCGCTGCGTCTTTCTATAATTGCAGAAACCGCCGGTAGGTATCTATGTTCCACTGAAAGTCTTACTCATAATTACTTTCTAGGCCACTGTTGTAGCTCTATATATATGCGGGTATGCTGAACCAATTTTATATCATTAATATATTATAATTTTTCTCTCAAGATTAAATATATCTGGATTCTGCTGGTACGAGTTCTCGATAGTCTGTAACCCACACTACATTCGAGGATCGCATAAGGGAATACGGTAGAATATCTGACAGGAACTTCAACTCGAAATCAAATCGTAGTTGAAGAATAGATCAACAAAAAGGTATTCTTCTAAATTAACTTTGGTTGCACGAGTTTATTTTTTATCGTTCAACGTCAAAATTTTTATTTAGAACCCATTTTGGCATTTGCCCGTTCAGTAAATTTTTATCAAAAATCATTTATAAAAACAATGATCTTGGCTGTTTTGCTTCCAACACTGGACTCGACATCTGCTTTTCCGTTAGCAAGGATAGAAGATATCAGTCTAATCTAGAGCAGGAGCATTGAACTGCAATAAAGAATATAATCAAGTACATGAAAAAAATTAAGGATTATATGTTAGTTTACCAAGCAGAAAGTCTAGTACCTTTAGAATACACAGACTCAGTTTTTTAGTCAGACATAGTGCTTACATCAGGAGACAACCTTTCAGATCCTTTACAAAGACCTTACCGGCTTAGACTTTTGATAGCCATGTAGAGGGCATGGGAGTCAGATGTATGACAGCATAGTTTTGAGTAAATGTGGGAGATTGTTAGAGTTGATATACTGAATACCATATTTTTAATATTTAATTTTATTTTAATAAAATTAATTTTCTATTTTATGAGAATTTCTATGAGCATTGTATGTGTAATCTTATATGGGTCTATATTCCCGATAAGTTGGATAGCGGTATTATTTATATGGCGAATATTAATTATTGACGGAATTCACGTCCCGAAAGATCGGAATTGACGATACTCCCTTAAGAATATTTATAAGTTTTGACGAGGCCAATCCCTGCAGGTGGATTTATTATTTGGTAGTCAAATAAGTTAAGCAGAAGGGTTTAAAAAATATCAAGATGCCGATTAAATTAAATTCTCAGTAATTAAATTTAATTGACGGGTATCGAGAATCTTAATGTGTAGAAAAATGGTAAGTATTTAATAACAGGAGCTCAATACTACATGGTCTTGAGATTATGGGTCAGAGTGCAATTATAGTTATTTAGTGGTGTGAACTATAATTCAGTATTTTATGAAAATTACAGAAATCGTTGTTGGTTTTCCATAATTGTAGATACTGCTATGAGATTTACTTAATTACAGAAACCACTAATACGTGTCTGTGTTCCACTAGAAGTCTTACTCATAATTACTCTCTAGGTCCCTACTGTAGTCCTATATATATGCAGGTAGGCTGAATCAGTTTCATAACTTGTCTTCTAAGACTAAAGCTATCTTGGTTCTACCGGTACGAGTTCTCGGAGGATTATAGCCCACATTATATCTGGGAATCGTATAAGAAAATACAGTAGAAAATTTGACAAGAGGTTCAACTCGGATTCAAATCGTAGTTGAAGATTCGACCAGTAAAAAGGTATTCTTCTAAATTAACTTCAGATGCACGAGTTTTATTTTGATCGTTCATCATCAAAAGTTTTTATCTAAAGCCCGTTTTGGCGTTTGCCCATCCAGTAAATTTTTTTCGTTAATCGTTTACAAAAATAAAGATCTTGGCAGTCTTGCCTCCAACAGAATGTTGCAGCCTAAAAGTTTTGGGTAATTTCTTAGGTTTTGAATTAAATTCTTAACTTTGCTTGATTGAGAGTATCCTTGAGTATAATTCCCATATTTTCGTCATTGGAGAGCATTTGAGACAGGCGCCTAAGATTCAATTTGGTCAAATTAGAGTGTCTACATGAGGGAATTTGATATGGGAGGGAAATCAACGACAAAGGCAAAACTCCGGTGATGGGGATGGGGATGGGGACGGGGATGGGCTGTTGATGATGGAGGATTTCCGGTGGTGATGGAGATTTTCGAGGATGGAGGGGTAATAATTTTAAAAAATATGATTTAATTTAATTTAATTATTTTTTATTATTTAATTAAGGGTAATATAAGAATATACAATATAAATAAGGGTAAAATAGAAATCTTAGGTGTAACAATAGCTGACATCAGCAAGATCCGTTAACTTTTTTGATAATCAACTAACGGCATGAAGAATCTGATACTAACAATTAAAATAGAAGGGAGTGCAGTATCATTTCAAAAACGTCCGAGAATGTTTATGAAGTTTTCCTAAATTTCAGGCCAGTTGAGTGTAATTTACCCCAAAAAAATCATGCTGGGAGAGATAAAAAATAATATTAATATTAATATTAAAATAAAAATAATTAAAATATAATGATGTTGTGACATAAAGAAATAATTTCAGCATTAATACAAACTTTTTGTGGTGGAATTTTCTATTTCATATATATCACTTAGTACACATATCTGTATATTCTTTGCTCATTATCCACCATGCCAATGTATGTGGTTAGCATATCCCATTAAAATATCACATTCTAAAACTTGCCTAACCACTTGTTTAGTTGGCATTTTTAAAAACTAATTTTAGCATATTCCATTACAAATACTTATCAATTAAATTAAATTACTGATAATTTTTGAACTGATCGCTTATAATGTCCTTTAGGCTTTCTACTTAACTTATTTGAAATGTTTGATATAAAATCCACTTGTAGGGTTTGACATAATCAAAATTTATAAAGCTCATCAAGAGAGTATCACCAATCCATATGCCAGTATGTGGATTTAGTTAAAAATTAATATTCATCATACTCATAATGTTATTATTCAATTTATCGATTTTATTGACCTATAAAAGATATTAGTCTTTTATAAATCAGAATAGCAAATACTAAATATATGCGGCTACTAACCAGTATGTGGATTCAGTTGGAAATTAATATTCACCATACTTATAATGCTATTATCCAATTCACCAATTTTATTGACCTATAAAAAATATTATTCTTTTATAAATCAAAATAACAAACACTAAATATATACGGCAATTAATTATATCAAAAATAAGAATATAAACACTCATAATAAGTATGAGGTATTAATTATTTTATATAGCCAGTATAAAAATTATTACCCAAATACGATCATATTCAATAAACACTAAGTGTAATAGCACAATAAGTTAAAATTATATCATTTTTCATAATCAAAACAGACCTACTAAAACACTGTGCTGCAATCTTACAAATGCTGCGTCTAATTCTCTCCAAGACTATGAACAAAAAACTTAGATTTTACAAAAATCAATAATCTAATCTTCTATTTGTAAGTCGAACTTTACACACTAGATTATTTACTATGTAGAATAAAAGATACTAATGCATAAAATTAAATAAATAATGTAGTGCAAACGTTGGTCATATAGATTCTCATTAAAAAGAAAACAACTAACTTTATTAATGAATTGTGAGACCCGGTCCCATCTCTTTTTGTAATATACATATATATATATATATATATATATATATATGTACAACGTGTTCATTTTTTTGCTCTAGTATGTTTATATGCGTTTTTATGCGTATTTGAGTTTAAATAAGCATGCGGGGTTGGTTCCTGGGGCTGTTGAGAGTTGCGGTGCAAATTTTAAAAAAAGATTAAAAAAAGAGATATTTTAGAGGCCTATAAATATCTGCAGTTAGATATTTTCAAAACTTACTCGCTAAGTTTTTTTCTTTTTCTCTCTACCTTTTCTCTAACTTATCGGGGGCCCGGGGCTAGGTTTTTGGCGATCTAACTGTCGATCCTTATTACTGGCACGGTGGTTTACGCTTTCATCAGAACGAAATTTTATTTTAGTGAAGCTCGATTTTGCACGTGGATCGAGACGATGAGTTTTTAACTCACCGAGGTAAGATCCTAGATTGTATAGTTGTTAAAGAGTGTTACGTGTAATTTTATACATCTTTACCGTTTAAAAATGCATGAAAGGTGATTTATGTTTAAATCAAGTTTTTCGTTTAAAATCATTTTTCATCATTTTTGGTGGATGGAGGTGTGTTTCAAGAGTTTTCTTTCAAGGTTTTGGTGTTGGATTTGGACGTGCAGATGTCTGAGGGTGTTGGATGGATGTTTGGAGGTTTGATTTGAGGTTTGGAGGTCAAAATCGTGGCTTAAAAATATTTTCTGGGCAAGTCAGTCGACTGGATCTTGATGATCAGTCGACTGGATCATGTTTTTGGAAGGTCAGTCGATTGAACCTCCCAAGTCAATCGACTGACATGCTTCTGTTTTGTTTCTCTTCTTTTCCTGAGAGTTTTTAGTCGGCTGGGGGCTTGGGTTTAGTTGACTGGGGTCCTGTGTGGGTGTCTGGTGTTTGCTTTGGTGGTTTGGTGGTTCTTTTGGGAAGAATGATGGTTTGCAGAAGGAGTTTTTACGAAAACTTAAAAAATATGTTTTCTTTTGGAGGTTTGGAGCTAATCTTTGGGGTTGAGTCTCAAGTTTGAAAACATTTGATGAGATTGTATGTTTTTACATGCTAGTTGATCTCCATAGTTGATGGATTGGATCCCCTTTTATATACATGTGTTGTATAACTATTTTTATGAATTTTCGTAGTTAAGTTACGATTGGTTTTGAAATGTTTTTCATAGATGTACCGTGATAGTAGATGTGTTGAGTTGGGTTTACATATCTCCTCAGAGGAAGTCTAGAAATGTGCGTAGCGTGGGTGCTCTGTACATTCGGGTTAGTTCTCGTAAATTGAGTGTTGGATGCCTGCTCCATCGGTTGTGGCAAACCGTAAAGGAAAGCCGGTTACCTCCGTGAATGGTGTACGTTGTTGTGACTCCGTATAGAACTTTTCATTATCTAGCAGGCCTTAAGTGGTTCAGGAGTCAGATAATGGGCAGGAGCCTATAGTTGTTACCTTTGTTCCTGTGTGTGGCAGAGTCGGTACATAGGATTTTATTTTATCTCTTTCTCCTCGGCTGTGTGGCCCGAGTGGAGCATACTATTTTATTAGTGCTTTCCCTTAACTGTGGCATGATATCTGTGAGGATGATATGCATAGTTTCAATGATGAAAAACTTGTGATTTTTAGAGAAAAACTTTTTTGGCTCATGTGGATGAGTCTTAATGCTTATGGTTGCATAACCTGCTTTATAGCTTTATATAGTTTGTTTCTATTGGGCTTCGGCTCACGGTGTGGGATTTTATGCAAACCTTTTTCAGGTAACATGTGGAGTTGACATAGGTGCCCGTAGTGGTGGCAGACTTGCTGTAGTTTTTTTTGTTTTTGAGACATGTAGTTTTACATGCAATGCCTGCTTCTGAAGGCGATTTTTGTACGCCTTGAGACAATATACTTTTTCATGTATGAGAATGCATATTTACTGTTTATGAGAGCTGAACTTTAGGGATCTTTATTCCAAATGTTGTATATTTTGAGTTGATGATTTTCCAACTGCAAACCTTATATTCTTAAAACGGTGTTTTGGTGGATTTTCGCGTGACCCTAGTATTTGGGGAGTGACATGAATAAACTAAATACCAAAGTTCATTACACAAAAGTATAGCTTTTAACCTAAACCCCTAAACCCTAAATCCTAAACTCTAAACCAACTCAAAGTCATGATGTCATGCATCTTACTTCCATCCCCTCTATGTGACTATCAAAATTCTTGGCGGGTAAGCTCTTTGTAAAACGGTATGTTAGGTTATTTATCGATACAATCTTGGTCATTGCTACATCACATCTATGCACGATTTCTCATATCAGATGATATGTATGCTTGATATGCTTTCTATTCTTGAGGATCCTAGGTTCCTTTGAGTTAGAAACCGCACTGCTATTATCATAGTAAAGTGTAATAGCTGATTATACCGATTGTATCACATCTAGATTCAACACAAGGGTTTTGAGCCAAACAGCCTCCTTGACTACCTCAGAGACTACAACATATTTGGCCTCAATGATGGAATCAACAATACATGACTGCTTGATACTCATTCAACTTATGGCTCCACTTAAAGGGACCAAAGTGTCATGATACATTTGCCTTGATACTTCTTCGCTTCAACCTTTAATTCTTTGAATTTTTCAAAGTATTTAGACTTACGGTGTATCAAATAAATATACCTATACCTCGAGTAATCATAATAAAAGTGACAAAATACTCAAAACCACCTCTAACTCGGATAGTAATAGATCCACGTAAATAAGAGTAAATGAATTCCAACGACTCTTTGACTTTATAGCCTTTGGCCAAAAGGACCTCTTGTTCATCCTCCCTTCCAAGCAGGATTCACAAACTAGAAGTGTATCTATTTCCAATGAACTCAATAGTCCATTTTTAACTAGTCTTGTAATTCGTTTTAGATTTATATAACCCAAGCATAAGTGCCAAAGATACGTTTGGCTCATTTTAGAAGGTTCCTTTATCTTACATAGTGTTATTCAATTATTTGAGTTGTGGTGTTGAAGAGATGGGAGTAATTGTTGGGATGCGAAAAAAATTTTAGAACCGGCGCCGTGACCATAAAAAACGGCGCATGCGTTTTTCATGAAAAACAAAAATGGTATTAATCTAAATACTGTTATACCTTTATGAAACTTGTTGAAAAGTTTCAAAAACTCCCGAATACGTTGAAGACGACCTGGCAATCTTCTCAC
>JAULJZ010004914.1:0-39907 GCA_032270985.1 Heliamphora pulchella | reverse complement strand
GAGTTTGTGAAACTTGCTCACCAAGTTTTGGCACATTCTCCTAGGTTAGCCACTTGAGTGTGTATATATATATATATCAAAATATTTTTTTTATTTAATTGTAGGAGAAAATTCGGGTATTTTCACATTGGTTCGTTTTTTGACTTTTCGAACGAAACACTTGTCTTAAATGACTTCGACTTATAATTTTGAATTCTTATCCTCAACATTAGGATTTTAATATATGCTTGTGTGGTTTTCTCTCTTTCCCGGGTCTTGGGTTCGAAAAGGTTAAACGGTCGGGCTGGTTCCTCTTACCGAACTTAGGTTCGAGATTTCATTTCTTTTGAGATGTTCTTTCTTTTTTTATTCGTATATTGAGTTCAGGTTATTACACAAGATGTGTCAAGAAGTTGAAGACGGAGACTCGAGACTTTGTTCTTCTTCAAATTTTTATGCTTTTTAGTCGCAACATGAGCGGCTAAGCTTTTTCTGTTCTTAAGGGATGTTGAATCACTAGTCGGTATTCTTAGTAGTAGTTTAGACTCATGCATTTATTCTTTATTTTGGATTTAATTCGTTGTGTGGTTTGAGACGTTGACATTTTGATTAACGAGCTTTTAATTTGATTATTTAGTTTCGTTTTTATTTTCTGTGATTGTGGAAATGAGATCATACAACTGTTATATCTAAGCTTCGATATCTGACGTGAAATATTCTATACTTTGTTAGGATGAGATGTACTCCGGACGATCCGTGCTAAAAGCTTAGATAGAATATGTCAGGTTTGAATTCAAGTTTATTTTCTTGATAATCCTTATTGGTCTTATAGTCGCAATAGGATTGGATAGAATCGAATAAAGATAAACTAGAGTTTGAATGAAACCAAGAATCACTAGTTAGGGAGGACTCTAACCCTTAGGAATCCTTTTTTTTACTCAAATTCTAAATCTTTGTCTTTCCTACCTTTCTATTTTAATTAGAATTATAATCAAAAATAAATTTCTTTTTTCGAAAAGAAAATCATTAATTAAATATTTATAAAATAAATCATAATCGCATTCAAATCCATGTGGACGATATTCGGACGTTAATCACTATCCTACGAGTTAGTAGTTAAAATAAGGTTTTAAATAACTATTTTTGGTACGGTACAACACGAACCAATTTTTGGTGCTGTTGCCGAGGATTAAATCACGATTAAGATTTATTCAGTAAATATTGTTGTTAATTTTCTAGTTACTAAAATACCGCGGTACATTATAAGTTTCATTTTTCAAGTTCTCCAAAAATTGACGATAAGTAGGAATTGGAACAAACAGACGCAAAGACAAGCAAGAGGATCATCTCTGTCCACGCACTATGAGTTTAAATTTTTGATTTTTGCTTTCAATCAGAGAAAACTAGAATTAGGGGGTTTGTAGCCCATTCCCATTATTTCTTTTGTGCATGCTCGACCTCCGATCATCTAGTCCAGTTTTAGCTCCATTTGATCTTGAAATTGAACGAACTTTTCGGACGGCCCTAAGAGCTTCACTCCATTCATACACCACACCTACCACCATGGCTGACCAACAACAATAGGTAGACCCTCAGATCAAATTTTTGATCGGGTATTTTACTCCTTCAGAATACGTGTCCCCATCATGCATCTAGTCCCATGTGGTTGGTGCCACGCACTATGAGATAAAGACCAACTTCATTCAGATGCTTCCATCTTTTTGTGGTCTGAGTAATGAGGATCCGTACAAGCATATTGATGAATTCCTAAAAATTTGCTCTACGATCAAAATTTGTAATTTCTCAGATGATGCCTTTAAACTAAAATTATTCTCATTCTCCCTTAAAGATAAAGCTAAACATTAGCTTAACTCTCTAGAACCAAACACAATCACTATTTGGGCTAAACTTCAACAGAAATTCCTAAAAAAATATTTTCCTATAGGCAAGACCAACCAAATCAGACCCGCCATCACGAGTTTTACTCAACTTGACGGAGAGACCTTTTATGAAACTTGGAAACACCTTAAGGATCTTATTAGAGCTTGTCTTCATCATCAAGTGCCAAAATGATAACTAGTCTAATGCTTTTATGGCGGGTTGACTCCTCAACATCGTCAATTTGTAGACGCCTCTTGCGGTGGAACCTTTATGTTAAAAAACGAGTACGAGGCTTAGACTCTTTTTGAAAGCCTGAATGAAAACTCACAACATCAAACCTCAGCTTCTCGTATAAATCGATCCATAGTTCCTTCCACCTCAAAAGCTCGAGACATATATGAGGTTTCTCAGACACCCGACCTAGTTGCCACCTTGACACAGACTTTGAGTCAGCTTCTGTCTAAAGGTTCAGCCGTAGCACTTGCTGCTTCATCCCCTGCTTTTATCGGCCCTTGCACATTGTGCGCTAGTCCAGCCCACTTTGTAGCTGACTGTCCTTCTGCTGCGTAATACCCTGATTTTGTGCAAGAATAAGTCAATGCAGCCCAGGGATTCTCCCATTCGGATAATGATCCTTTTTCAAATACTTATAACCTAGGTTGGAGAAATCACCTGAATTTCTCCCGGCGACAATCCAATCAGAGGAACATGCTAGCACCACCTACAAGACTAGCCTTCCCTCCAGGATACAGTCAGCCAGCCTATCCATCTCATGTCCAGCAAACAGCACCTCCACCACCGCCTCGAAACATTGTGTTTGAGGACAAGGTTTTGAAAGCTTTGAAAGAACTTGATACAAGAACTCAGCTTTTGAGCTCTCATTCTCAGTCTATTACGAAGGTCAAGACACATGTAGGTCAGCTAGCTACTGCTATGAGTCGACGAGAGGACATCAAACTCCCCAGTCAACCAGTAACTAATCCTAAGGGTCAGTTTACCATAGAGAGTCAACCATCTTCTTCTAGTGGCTTCCACGAGCAAGCTCAGGTAGTCATTACCTTGAGGAATGGGCGAGAGCTAGAGATTCACACCGAGAAACCTGCACCACCAACAGTCCCTAGTGACCCAAAGTCGTCTGATGACTCCAAGACTGACTCGTCTTCCTCATCTCCTACACCTTCAGCACAAGCTGACACACCTCTGCTCCCTCCTACAGCACCCCACGAGCCACCGATGGCCCCTGTTCTGCCTTTATCTGAGGCTCGTGCTCCATTTCCTACACCCCTTGATAGGTCGACACCTTACGAAAAAAAGGGAACTACGTTCGAAAACATGCTTGATCTCTTCAAGCAAGTCAAGATTAATCTCCCACTCCTCGATGCCATAAAGTAGGTTCCGTCTTACGTTAAATTTCTCAAAGATCTTTGCACCCAAAAGCGTAAGTCTAGAACCAACATTCCTAAGAAAGTCCTTCTCATCGAGCAAGTTAGTGCTACCATCGGACACGCTAATATCCCTAAACTCAAAGACCTAGGAACTCCGACCATTTCTTATGTCATCGGCGATCACTTGATCGACCTGCCCTTCTTGACTTAGGAGTTAGTGTCAACCTTCTCCCCTACTCAGTATATGAGCAGTTCAGATTATGAGAGCTCAAACTGACACCAATCACGCTTTAGTTAGCCGACTGGTCCGTTAAAGTTCCTCGTGAAATCATTGAGGACGTACTTGTCAATGTTAACAAGTTCCTTTTTTTGGTCGGCTTCATCATCCTTGACACCGAGCCTGACCTTCAACTTAGGCAATAGACCCCAGTCATCCTTGGCAGACCCTTCTTGGCTACGGCCAATGCGTGTATAAATTGTCATATAAGAGTGATGGATGTCTCCTTCGAAAATATAAAAGTGTGTTTAAACATCTTTCATGCCTTGCAGTAGCCTCCACAGCATTCCGACTATTTTGCAGTCGACATAATTGACGAGGCCACCGAATCAGCACTACCCTTCATATTCGGGGATGCTCCGTTAGAGATATGTTTAACACACTTTGGAGCCTACACCTTCGATGTTGAGCGGTCAATGAGTGAGGTCACTTCCTTCCTCGAGTCAACCAACTATCTTAACACTCCACCATGGAGGCCTCGATTTGAGCCCCTACCACCTCTATCCTCCATTCCTGCTATGCCCTCTCTAGATTCTCCACCAGACCTTGAGCTAAAGCCACTCCCGACTTTGCTCAAATACGTATTCCTAGGGCCCAATAGCACTTTATCCACCATTATTGCCTCTGATTTGACTCCCGACCAGAAAAGTCGACTCGCTGAGGTTTTAAAAGCCCATAGATGAGCCATAGGGTGGTCAGTCGCCGACTTAAAAGGAATTGACCCTTCTGTTTGCATGCATCGCATTCACTGTGAGGACGACGCCAAATTGACCCTTGAAATGCAATGGAGACTCAACCCAAACATGAAAGAGGTTATGTTAAAAGAAGTTGTGAAACTGTTAGATGCAGGTATCATATACCCCATCTCAGACAGTAAGTGGGTGAGCCCAACCCAAGTCGTCCCTAAAAAATTTGAGCTCCTTGTTGTGAAAAATGAAAAGGGAGAGTTGATACCCACTCGCACCACCACCGGCTGGAGAGTGTGTATTGACTATTGTAAGTTAAACGCAGCCACAAGGAAGGACCACTTTCTACTACCCTTCATTAACCAGATTCTAGAGCGTCTAGCAGGTCAAAGTTATTTCTGCTTCATAAATGGCTATTTCGGGTATAATCAAGTTCCTGTCTATCCCGAGGACCAGAAGAAAACCACCTTCACCTATCCAGTTGGCACCATCGCCTATCGGCGTATGCCTTTTGGATTGTGCAATGCACCCGCAACCTTTCAACGGTGTATGATGGCCATTTCTCCGACATGGTCGAAAAATTCTTAGAAGTCTTCATGGATGACTTCTCTATGTTTGGGTCCTCATTTGACGATTGTCTCCGAAATTTGACGATGGTCCTCAAACGATGCATGGAGACAAATCTGGTGCTTAGTTGAAAAAAGAGTCATTTCATTGTTCAACAAGGCATTGTGCTAGGGCACATTATTTCAAAAAGGGGGATAGAAGTCGACAAAGCCAAAGTCGGCCTCATTTCAAAACTTCCTCCCCCTGCTTCTGTTGAGCAAGTCCATTCGTTCTTAGGGCATGCAGGTTTTTACCGTAGATTTATAAAGGATTTTTTTAAGATCTCCAAACCTCTATGCGAAGTTTTTTCACCTCACATGTTGTTAAAAATATTAAATTTAAAGGTCACAATTATTTAATTAAATCAAAGTTTGTGTTCCAAAAATTTTTTTTTATAAAATTTAATTAAATGAATGTGCCTGTAAATTTCAATAAGTCAAAGCTTAATGTGAAGTTTTTGTCACCTCATATATCGCTAAGAATATTAAATTTGCAGAATCATTTAGTTAAATCAAAGTATATTTTACAAAGAGAGAGAGAGAGAGAGAGAGAGAGAGAGAGAGAGAGAGAATTTATAAAATTTAGTTAAATGAATGTGTCTCTAAATTTTAATAAGTCATAGCTTAATGTGAAGTTTTTGTCACCTCACATATTGTTAAGAATATTAAATTTGAAGTTCACAATCATTTAGTCAAATCAAAGTTTGTGTTACAAAAACAAGAGAATTTATAAAATTTAATTAAATGAATGTGTTCGAAAATTTTAATAAGTTATAATTTAATGCAAAGTTTTTATCACCTCACATATTGCTAAGAATATTAAATTTGAAGGTCATAATCATTTAGTTAAATCAAAGTTTGTTTTATAAAAAAAATTATGAAATTTAATTAAATGAATGTATCTGTAAATTTTAATAAATTGCAACTTAACGTGAAAAATTTTATATTTCAAAGTCACAATCATTTAATTAAAAAAAAAAGATTGGTAGCGTCGGACAAATCCTACATGTTAGGGGTGCCCAAATCACCTCCCTCTAATGCCTAAATTATTTCCTATTGCTGGAGAAAGAATAAGAATTTCTATTTTAAATAATAACAAATTAAATGTTGTAGTGGGAAGTATAAGACCAATCTGCCTTTTTTCACTTTTCCATGTTTTTCCACTTTCCCATATATATATATATATACGGAGGCTTTAGTGGGTATGGCTGAGCAGTTGTGGAAACGAACGTGGGATTGTGAAAAAAACGTGGGTAGCTTTTGATGCCTCTATAAATAGAGAGTGTTAGGTAAAAAACAAAAAGAAGAGGAGGGACAGATAAGAGTTTTGATATAAGAGTGTGCAGAGGAAAGCCAAAAAAAAAGGGGGGGTCTGACAGATTTGTTCATCGTTTCAGCGGTGAAGATGTTGCCTTTCCTCCTTGATCTCTTTTCTGCTGCCTTTTTGGTGGCAAATAAAAAAACCTTTCATACTTCTATTTTTCTTTGAACTTCTATGGACGTTTTTGTTTTTTCAAAGAACCATTTGGAGCCCTTTCATAAGTTAAGTATTTTACTCCAATGAGGATTCTTTTGGTATTCTGTTAAAGATAAACACAAATTTTCAAAAAAATTTATCCAAACATGTTATTTGAAGTGGAAAATTTGTTAAAAAAAGAAACTTTTGAGTGGGATATTTATCTTTATTATTATAATAATTATTATTTATTTGAATCAATTCAATCGCGACAAAAGCCGTTGAATGATTTGTAGCAGCAGTAATAGTGAAAAAAGTATAATTTATATAATAATAATAATAATAACAATCAAACAAGAAAATATACTTTTGCCAACATGCTTTTGGAGACCAAATTGGCGATATTTGGTCGGTAAAAGCTTTTGGCGAGTAAATACTGACATTTGCTGACCAAAATTGTAGTCGCCGAAAGTGTCTTCTTTTTATTGGTAACTGCCGTTGGTTTTTAACTAAGATTAGCCGCTGTCGACTTTATATTTAATTTAACCGTTGTCGATTTCAAATTTAATTTAACCGCTGTCGACTTCAAATTAAATTTAGCCACAGTTGGCTTTAAGTTTAATTTAGCTGCTATTGGCTTCGAATTAAATTTAGCTGCTGTCGCTTTCAAATTAAATTTTAGCTGTTGTCGGTTTCAAATTAAATTTAGCTATTGTCGTCTTTAAGTTTAATTTATCAGCTATTTGTTTTAAATTAAAATTTGCCGCCATCGACTTGACATTAAATATAGTTGACAATTGTCGGCTTTAAAATTAATTTAGTCTCTATCAACTTTAATATTAGCTCAAGGGCTTTTCATATTGATTTTGATAATTTTCATAAATTCATTTTCTAAGAACAAATGGCTTTAAAAGGATTGTATTTATATTTTTCAAAAATAAAGTGTTAACACATCTTGAATAAATGAGTTACACATTTAGCTAAAAAAATTACTTATCTCTCAAAAGGATTAAAGCACTTAAGTATTCTTGAAAAGGAATATTTAGTGTTAACCCCAATTAAAAATTAAGTCAAACACTTTAAAGGAAAAGAATACTTGAAGCATATCAAGTGTGTCAACACTCTTGAACAAACGGTTTGACACCCTAACTGGTTGATGAAGTTGCTTTCAGTTATTAAGATTTAGTGTCGACATAAATAAGTTTTGTATCAACACAAAAGAGTCGAAGCTCTCAGGACCCAAAATAAGTCGACACAAATTAATTTTGTGTCCACACAAAAGTGGTTCCTCACTTTTGGTATCCGAAATTTTGAGTCGACACAAAAGAACCAAGACTACCTGTAGATTTTAGGTATCGACACAAATTGAAGATAAGTCAACACAAATATCCCGAGCCTACCTAAAGAAATTTGGTGTTGACACCAATGACCAAAGGAGTCGACACAAATATACCGACGGTTCCTGTAGAAGTTTAGTGTCGACACCAAAAAGATTTGTGCCGACATAAATGGTCCTGTCCCGGATGCTGAAGTTCAAATGAGTCGACACAAAATCCACTTGTGTCGACACCGTGGTGTTGATGAGGAAGATTGCAGAACTTGTGTCGACCCAATCACTTGAAGATCCCTGCCCTAGATATATTCTGTCGACACCTGCGACGCAGATTCAAATTCGCGGCAGACTTCAATGGTTGGATTTTTGCCATTTAATGCCCTCACCTACCTCCAATGGTCATGAATGCACAAGAACTTATATAAAGAGTAACTTCTCAGCATTTAATCTCCCTGGAGACTTACAATCACTGTTCTATTGCTTGAATCACACTCAAAATTCTCAAGCTCTCATTTATTGCTGAAGCTCCAGTTCTTGTTCCTCATCTCTCTTTACCTTCTCATTTATTATAAATTAATTCTGTAAAAAGAGTGAGTGTTTCTCATTAATTACTTCATTTATTATATTCAATGATAAGTTACCATTTATCCTTTGAGTGAGTGAGTAAATCTTATCAAAGAAGAGTTCAAGAGAGATTAGAAGAAAATATGGGATTGTTTTTATGGGATCTTCTTGAAACTGTGATAAGTTTTTGAATGTACCCATAAACATTCGTTAGCTCAAGCGAAATCTTGAAGTTGTAAAGCTTTGGAATGTACCTGTATTCTATATAGTAAAAATACTCAAGGAAAAACTTGAGGAGTGGACGCAGACTTAGAAGAAGCCAAACCACTATAAATCTTTAGTGTCGACACAAATTGAAAATTGTGTTAACCCCAATTGAAAATTGAGTCAAATACTTTAAAGGCAAATAATACTTGAAGCATATCAAGTGCGTCAACACTCTTGAACAAATGGTTTGACACCCTAACTAGTTGATAAAATTGCTTTCAGGTATTAAGAATTAGTGTTAACACAAATAAGTTTATTGTCAACACAAAAGAGCCAAAAATCTCATGACTCAAAATGAGTCAACACAAATTGATTTTGTGTCAACAAAAAAGTGGTTCCTCACTTTCGATATCCGAAACTTTTGATATTACGTGTGTAATCCCAAAAAGGGGGGTGAATTGGGTATTTTAAAATTTTAGATTAAATAATCAAACACAAGTGTATGATCTTTAGTTCACAAAAATATTACTTATTTAAATCACAAGTCAATTTGTATAAAACTTATAAGCAAAACATTGTGATAAAATATTTAAGTACAAGTGTAGACAAAATTTAAAATTTCTTGTCAATTAAATACAGCACTCTATTAGTTTTAAAATATTTTTCAAAAATTACTTCTAGATTAAGATACAAGAATATTTTAATATAACAATATTTCTTTCAAAGTGAAAAGAAAGAATTTAAACACTTTCTAGCTTTAAGATTTAAAAGATGTGAGAAATAAAATATTCAAACGATAAGAACACTTTTCTTGTTTTATGTCTTTCAATTTTAATTTGCAAGTAGATTATTTTCTTGATAGTGTAATAAAATTATTCGTGAAGCAAATGAATCAAATGATGAAATAACTTAAGTGTAAATGTGTGTGATGTAAAGAATGTCAACAATAAAGTAAACAAAAGAAATAAGTAAGCAAGAAGAGAAACACCACGATTTTTACAAGGTTCGACACAACGGCCTACGTCCTTGCCTCAAGCCAACCGCTATGAGGATTTCTTACTACCTCTCCTTCAATAGGCGGAAGAACCTCTCTCCTTAGTCTAGGCGGAGTAGCCTCTCTTGACAATGTACCATTCTCAAGTTAACCCAATCCTTGTAGGTGGATTAGCCTCTTTTGAGAAATGTCTTTCTCAAATACAAATCAACAAGAGTAAATATGAAAGTGTACAAAGAACGCTCATTGGATGAGAAAATAAGTACAAACAATGAAGGCTCTAAACTCACTTCTCAAGAAAAATATAACAATGAAGCTCACAAAGAAATCTAATTATTTTTCTCACAAAGATATGAATAAAAAGCTCAAGACCTTGAAGCACAAGAGAGTTGTATATGGGAGAATGATTGAGAGGCTTTGAGTGAATGAAACAATATCACAAGGCCTCTATTTATAGGGTCCAAAATCAAACTAGCCGTTGGGCTAAATATAGAAGTGTTAAACTAGCCATTTTCTGAAAAATTCAAATTTTAAGCTGTTCGGTCGACTGAAGAAACTCATTCGGTCGACTGAACTTCACTTCGATCGACTGAACATGAAGGTTCGGTCGACTAACCAGTTTTAGATCTGAAAATTTATTTTTGATAGCCCATTCAGTCGACAGGATAAAAACCTCAGTCGACTGGATCATTGAAAATCCAGATTTTATTTTTTCAAAAAAAATTTTGATCACTTTTTGATTTGGAAAAATGTTTTTATGACTTTTAGAATTCCTATGAGTTTCAAAGAAATATTTAAGAGGTAAAGTAAATGTACAAGAATCCTAACAAATAAAATTTTACAGTATGTTCTTTAAGTCTTCATTATCTCGGTTCTTTGTATTTGTTCCACAAAAACTTGTCGACAAGGAACTTATTTTGAATTTATGCGTCATGGCTTCCACTGTATATCTTGGATTGTGCTAAGCATAAGTTTCCTATTAAACAATCTCAATGTGCACAATTAGATACATAGGTTTGTTATCATCAAAATTGGTTATTGAAGCCTTGTTAGGCCAATAACTTTAAGTCTACAAAATTCCAAATGAGTCGACACAAAAGAACCGAGACCACTTGTAGATTTTAGGTGTCGACACAAAATTGAAGAAGAGTCAACACAAATATCCCAAGCCTACCTAAAGAAATTTGGTGTCGACACCAATGACCAAAGGAGTCAACACAAATATACCGAGGGTTCCTACAGAAGTTTAGTGTCGACACCAAGAAGATTTGTGCCGACACAAATGGTCTTGTCCCGGATGCTGAAGTTCAAATGAGTCGACACAAAATCTACTTGTGTCGACACCGTAGTGTTGGTGAGGAAGATTGCAAAATTTGTGTCAACACCTCAGAAGAATTATGTCGACCCAATCACTTGAAGATCCCAGCCCTAGACATTTTATGTCGACACCAAAGGCTTTTGTGTTGACACTTGCGAGGCAGATTCAAATTCGTGGCAGATTTCAACGGTCATGAATGCACAAGAGCTTATGTAAAGAGTAATTTCTCAGTATTTAATCTCCCTGAAAACTTACAATCACTGTTCTGTTACTTGATTCAAACTCAAAATTTTCCAGCCCTCATTTATTACTGAAGCTCCAGTTCTTGTTCCTCATCTCTCTTTACCTTCTCATTTATTGTAAATCAATTCTGTAAAGAGAGTGAGTGTTTCTCATTAATTACTTCATTTATTCTATTCAAGGGTGAGTTACCCTTTATCCTTTGAGTGAATGAGTAAATCTCATCAAAAAAGAGTTCAAGAGAGATTAGAAGAAAACAGGAGATTGTTTTCATAGAATCTTCTTGAAGTTGTGATAGGCTTTTGAATGTGCCCGTAAACATTCGTTAGCTCAAGTGAAGTCTTGAAGTTGTAAAAGCTTGAAACGCGCTCGTGAAGCATTCTATATAGTGAAAATACTCAAGGAAAACCTTGATGAGTGGACGTAGGCTTAGAAGAAGCCGAACCACTATAAATTCTTGGTGTCCGATTCAATCTCTCTATCTCTAACCTCTTTAATATTTGCATTGCCTTAATTCTTGATTGTTTTGCTATATTTATTTGCTATATTAGAAGGTTTTTAAAAAGATTTTAAAATTGTTATTATTTTTTTAAGACCCAATTCACCCCCCTCTTGGGTTGCCTAGAACTAACATTTAAATTTATCTCCATTTGGCTTAAATACAGATTTGGCTACTGTTGACTTTGAATTTTATCTAGCCACTTTCAGTTTTAAATTTAACTTTATCAACTTTCTAAAAATATATAAAATCGTTTGGTTTCGGTTGAAAATTAGTCCCATGACTATAAATCAGCTAAACATTACTATTAAAAAAAATAATATGTGCTCCAGTTGTCCCATTGCTTTGGAAAAGCAAAGACAACGGAATGTTCAATAAGAGAATTGAACTTTTATGTTTTAAATTCTTGACGCATAAATGGAACAACTATTACTGTTTCTTTAAACATAAACATTACTGTGTTTTTTTTATAGTCCAGGATTTCAAAATTTTAATCTTCCAAGTTAAATTCTCAATTGCTCTAGTTACTTTAACAATGCTCGACTGATACCAAGGCGGTCTCGTGTCCAGTTGAATACATAAGCAACCTTCAGGGGTACAGTCACACTTAAGACCCATTTGTTAACACAAAATATTCTTTTTCAAGTGGTGTCAACACATTTTCACACATTAATAAAGAATGTCAAAAGTATTGAAATGCATTGAAAAGACATGATTAGTATAGCATATTAATCATGAATTAGAAGCACATAACATACCAAGTTCTCTTCTAATATAGCATATTCTTTTTTCATTTAAAGGTTTTGTAAAAATGTCAGCAAATTGATAATCTGTGCTTATGAATTTAAGTTCGATATTACTTTTTTGCACATGATCTCTTATAAAATGATGTCTAATCTCTATATACTTTGTTCTTGAGTGTTGTATTGGGTTTTTGGATATATTGATTGCACTTGTGTTATCACATTTTATAAGAATATGTTCTAAGCAAAAACCATAGTTCTCTAATTGTTGTTTCATCCAAAAAACTTATGCACAACAGCTTCCAACTGTAATGTACTTAGCCTCGGCTATAGACAAGGCCATTGAGTTTTGTTTCTTGCTAAACTAAGAGATTAGTGAGTGTTCTAAGAATTGACAAGTTCTATTTGTACTTTTTCTATCTACCTTATATCCGGCAAAGTCAGCATCTGAATAGCCAAATAACTCAATGGCTATTTCTCTAGGATAAAATAATTCGAGATTTTGTATACTTAAAAGGTATCTAAAGATGTGCTTAACGGCGGTCACATGTGATTCTTTAGAATTATATTGAAATCTAGCACACATGTAAACACTAAACATGATATCTGGTGTACTAGCAGTAAGGTAAAGTAGAGATCCAATCATACCTCTAAATCGCTTTTCATCTACTGCTATTCCATCTTCATTTTTGTCAAGTTTTGTTATATGACACATTGGAGTTCTCATGGGTTTTACTTTCAGCATATCGAACCTCTTCAATATATCCCTTGTGTTCTTTGCTTGATTAATGTAGATTTCTTCTTGAATTTGTTTAATTTGGAGTCCAAGAAAATAGTTGAGCTCACCGATCATGCTCATCTCGAATTCTTCATGCGTACATTTAGTAAATTCCTTGCAAAGAGATTCATTTGTTAAACTAAAAATAATGTCATCTACATAAATTTGAACAACTAGCATAGCATTTTCTTGAGACTTGATGAAAAGAGTTGTATCAATTTTTTTCTTGAAAACTCATTTTCAATCAAGAATTTGCTTAGCATTTCATACCATGCTCTAGGTGCTTGCTTTAAACCATAAAGAGCCTTGGTAAGTTTGTAAATATGGTTTGAAAAATTTAGATTTTTAAAGTCAGGAGGTTGTTTCACAAAAACTTCCTTCGAGATAAAACCATTTAAAAATGCACTTTTGACATCAATTTGATAGAGTTTAAAGTTTTTAAAGCATGCAAAAGCAAGCAACATCCTAATGGCTTCAAGCCTAGCCACATGAGCAAAAGTCTCATCAAAATCAATGCCTTCTTCTTGATTGTAACCTTGAGCTACCAATCGAGTTTTGTTCCTAAAAACTACTCCATTCTCATCTATTTTATTTCTAAAAACTCATTTTGTACCGATGATGGAGTGTTCCTTAGGTCTTGGGACAAAAGTCCAAACTTTATTTTTTTCAAATTGATTGAGCTCTTCTTGCATAGCCAGGTCCAAAACTCATCGTTTTCGACTTCCTCAAAATGTTTTGGTTTAGTATGGGAAAGAAATGCTAAATTACCACAAACATTATGTAAAGAAGATCGAGTTTTGATATCATGCGATATATCACCAATGATGGATCTTTTAGGTGACCATGAGCATATCTCCATTCCTTTGGTAAATCTGAATTTTTTAAATTTAAAGATTCAGCAATATATTGGACTGTATTTTGTTGAGAATTTAAAACTTCCTCTTGATTTGGCTCTTCCTTTTCTTTGATGAATATATTTTCAACACCTTTTTCTATGTCTAACAAATTATCTTCACAAAAGTCATTCAAAGAATCAAAGTTAGTTCCATCAAAACATGTATAGATTCTTCAACAAGTAAGGTTCTTTTGTTGAAAACTCTATATGCTTTACTAGATATAGAATATCCTAACAAATACATTCATCATATTTTGCGTCGAACTTGTCCAAAAGTTTCAAAATTTCACTTAAATGAATTAATTAAAATAAAATTCAAATTCAAATTCAAATAAAAATACTGAATTACTTTTGACTTGATTCCAAGGCGATCTCGGGCCCAATTGAATACGTAGGCAACCTTCAGAGGTACAGTCACATTTTAAGTGAATCTCAAATTCACTCAATTAAATTAATTAAAATAAAATTCAAATTAAAAATAAAATATTGAACTATATTTGACTTGATTCCAAGGCGGTCTCATGCCCAATTGAATGCATAGACAACTCTTAGGTGCACAGTCACAAATTAATTGAATCTCAAATTTTTCCTTAATTAAATTAATTAAAATAAATTTAAATTAAAATAAAATACTAAACTACGTTTGACTTGATTCCAAGGTAGTCTCGTGCCTAATTGGATACGTAGGCAAACCCTCATGGTTATAGTTATAATTTAAGTGAATCTCAAATCTTCACTTAATTAAATTAATTAAAATAAAATAAAAATTAAAAATAAATTACTGAACTACGTTTGACTTGATTCCAAGGCGGTCTCGTGCCCAATTGGTTATGTAGGTAACCCTCAGGAGTACAGTCATAATTTAAGTGAATGCCAAATTTTTACTTAATTAAATTAATTAAAATAAAATTGAAATTTAAAATAAATTATTGAATTATGCTTGACTTGATTCCAAAGCAATTTCGTTCCCCATTGAATACGTAAGCAACCTTTAGGTGTATTGTCAACTCTCAGAGGTACAATCACAATTTAAGTGAATATCAAATTTTTGCTTAATTAAATTAATTAAAATAAAATTTAAATTAAAATAAAATATTAAATTACGTTTGAATTGATTTCAAGGCGATCTCGTGCCCAATTGGATACGTAAGCAACCCTCAGGTGTACAGTTACAATTTAAGTGAATCTCAATTTTTTACTTAATTAAATTAATTAAAATAAAAAACTACGACTGACTTGATTCTAGTCCGGACTTATGCCCAGACATAGATGCGTAGGCAACCTGTTCAAAAAAGTACAATCGTAATTATATGTTAACCCTAATATTTACTAAAAAAAATATTTGGAATAAAAGGGTTTTCTTTTCATATAAGGGAAAAAATTAAGAAATATATTTAATCTTGTATGGGTCTAACCTATATAATAAAAGCTCATTTGAATGAACGAAATTATGTTAAGTAATTTAAAATTAAATTTTTGCTTAACATAATTTTTGGCACGCCCTGTGGGACCCATTTTCCCTTTTCTCTCCAACTTTAAAATTAATATTATTGTGTTACCTATTTACAGAAAATCAATGGCACCAAGAATTGTGATGTACTACCATAAGCTCCTAGCTATGGTATACAGAGTGACAAAGAAACGAGGATATCGTGTGACAGCTGTCACGACCCATTTTTAAGACATGACGTCCGTGACCGGTTAGTGAATTAAAACTCATCGAAGGCTTTTTTTCTTTTCTTTCAACATTCTTTTATTTTTAAAAGATATTAGTTCTTCATTTTGCAAAAAATTCAAATTTCCTTTAGTGAATAGAACAAAATACAGAATTTTTAAATTTTTGCCATTTAAACTTTCTCAGAATCTCATTTTAAAACGAAAACTCCAGAGCATGCTAACATGTTCATATAACGTCATAGTTTTTACATCATAGGAAAAGCACAACGTTTAGAGAACTTTAAAAAATAAAAGATCTTCAGTTGTCCTTTCCAAACTTCAGTCATTCATCACCTGAAAAATATTAACATCTATTAGCAATGCTAGTGTGAGTCATTCGATATATGAGTTTGTTCTTATTTCACATTGATACTCAGGATGCTATGAATGTTATGAAAATAATAATGAATCATGATGATCATGAAAATAAAAATGAAATGAAAGTTGAATGAGTAAGAATGATCAGTTAAACGACGTCCTGACCACTGAGGGATGATAAGTGTACCAGCGAGGCAAGATAATAAGGGTGGAGCCATGGCCGGATAGTTGAAAGAAATGATCATATCCACTGTATTAATTGTAAGGTTTTTCCCTACTAAATGCTGCCAAACCAGGCCATGCACGCACCATTGCATGCGCCATTTTTTTTTTGTTTTTTCGACTCAACTTTGAGACACTCGTCCTGACAATCTGGACATTGGTTTTGATGGCCGTTGAAACGGAGGTCAGAGGTGATGGCACTGGTTGTCTAAAGATTGCCCAAAAACTATTTTTAACAAAATTTATAAAAAGATAATTTTATGGTTTGGGTTTGTCGGGGTAGTTTACTGGTGATCAGAGCCATTCATTAGTAGTGTTAAAGTGTCAAAAGGGTGATGGTCACTGATGGCAGTGGGTGGTGGCCATGGGTGGTGGTTGTGGGTGGTGACTGTGGGTGGCGGGTGTGTGTGGTTGTGCATGAGGGGTTTGGGGTGTGCGGAAGGCACCAGTAGTGGCCGTTGGTGGGCACTGGTGGCGGTGGTGGTGCCATCCAGAGAGAGACAAAGAGGGAAGGGAGAGAAGGAGAGAGATGGAGAGAGAAAGAACAAACTGAGAGAGAGAGAGAGTGGAAAGGAGGTGGCCGCCGGCGGCAAGGGGTGGGAACAGGGTCGCCAACGACTGCGGCTGGCGTGGACGGCGATGGCAACGACGTCAGAGGTGGCCGGTAGCGTGGGGATTGAACGTCGGGGTGCGCCGCCTGCTCTCTTCTATTTTTTCTTTCTTTTTTTTCCTCTCTTTTCTCTTCTTAACCCTAACACTCTAATCTCCCAAATCTCATGAGGCAACTACTAAGCAACTACATGTATATATACTGAATGTACAGACTCAGTGTTAATGGCTCAGATTAAATGGGCTGAAAACCCAATCGGTTACATTAGTTTTAATACATATTGATTCTCTTATTAAATCTCATATTATTTTGTTTATATATATATATATATATATATATATATATAATAAGTATAATGAAGCATCATGATTTTCGTATATAATTGTAACGGTCGTAACCAAAAATTTATTAGCGCAATTATTATTATTATATTTATTTATTTATTTAATTTGATTAATTATATTTTTTTTGAGATATTACAACAACCTTATCGCCCACCACTTCCTATTCAGCAGGTTGCCTCAAAATTCACTCCGATCTTGGTCGCCGCAAAGGCCACCAAATACGAGTGCAAAAGGCATCTCCCGCAAAAGCAATCAAGAAGGTCATCAAGAAATGCGTTACCGTGCACAAGAAATCAAGTAGAACTATTATCAAGTTGCAAATTGTGTTTCTAAGTTGCAACCAAATCAGATTATCAAGTTGCAAATTGTGTTTCTAAGTTGCAACCAAATCAGATCCTAATCGGGTCAATCTTGATTGAGTTGCCATTAACGGCTTTAGTGATGGCGATGTCTATGAAGGAAGAGAAAATTGTCGCTAAGACTACTCCTAAGATGACAGTTATAAGAAACCCAAAATCAACCACTGTGCCTTTACAGCATTCAGGAGTTGGTTATGCCATTCTACTGAATAAAAGAAAGGAAATCTCTACGGAGTCTGTAATATCTACTCCCAATAGGAGTAGAAAAAAAGGCCAAAAGCCCAAAACTAGAAAGGGAATTAAGGGAAAATCCAAGATTCCCCATATTCCAGACACTCTTGAGGCTACAATGTATCCTCTTTCGGCTTATAGCACCAAGAAGACAAAATGTACAACATCAGAACAAGAAAAGGAAAAGTGGGCATTTATTTCAGCTTACTTGCAAAAGAGTTTCAACATGGACATGGGGCAACCTTTGTGCCATCTGAGGATGTAAGATCCTACACTGATCCAATTACTCATTCTCGAGCCATACTAACACATTCCTCTGAGGAGTCATCAGCATACAAACAACAAAGCAACCATCTTCGAAATAAGGATCATCTGAAAAAAGACTCTTTAAAAAGGAAGAAGAAGTCATCCCAACAATTATTAAAGGAAAGATATGAAACAACAAAATAACCCATAATGACGTCTCCGATATCATCAATGTTAAGTAGGTCTGTAAGTTTAGAGAAAAGTGTCACTTGTGAGAATCCTCTCTACGATGGCCAAGAATCCCTGTTTGAATAAGAAGATTTCCCAAGCAAGCTGACTGATAAATTCCAAAATGAAGTGAATATTAGTGAGGAATCTCAATGTAGGGATATGCCTGTATTGGTTACTGGTACGACTAGTGTTGAAGATCAATTACAGTAAATGCAACGGAGATTAGTTGAAAAGATGCTGAAATAGCTTTGCTAGCTGCTCAAATCACTAATCAAGCAAGTTTAGTTACCCATGAGCACTCACAAACACTTGAGCAAGCTCAAATGTCGACAACACTAGTAACACAAATGGACGTCAAAACATTGATAGCAAAGGGTATTAGAGAGTTCCAAGCATCCATGACTCCTCCAGTTCCTGGATATCGAAAACCTTACCCTCCCCATTATGATACCATTCCATATCCAGCTGGCTATCAAAAACCACACTTTGAAAAGTTTGATGGCATTAATGGGTCACCACAGGAACACTTAGCCCATTTTTACTCTGCTTGTAGAGACTTAGCCCAATTTGATGCCTTATTAATTAGGCAATTTGTTCAATCTCTTAAAGTAGCAGCATTCACCTGGTACATGCAGTTACTACCAAGATTTGTTTTAACTTGTCAAAGGGCATTTTTAACCCAATTTGTAAGCTCAAAGAAAAAAGTCTCTATCATTGATTTGGCGGATGCTTGACAAAAGCCAAATGAGGGTGTAAATGATTTCATTACAAGATGGAGACGCCTTAATCTTCAATTTGCAAAAAAGTTAACGAAACAATCTGTCATTTAGATGTGTTCTAATAGTTTACTACCATAAATAGCGAACATTTGTGGGTATTGCAGAACCCCAAATATTTGATGCTCTCGTACCAAAAGCGAGCATTGTTGAAAGACAAATTGCTTGATAAAAGAGTTCAATTTAGAAGTCTAGAGTTTCTGATGATAAAAAGAATGAAACTCCAAAGAAGCCAGTAAGAAAAGAGAGTCAATGGCTACATTTGTCAACAGCAAAAAGAAAGAAAATGGCAATGGTAATGGCAATGGAAAGAATAAGGAGCTGTCAAGAAGACCTACATTAAAGGAAAGGAAAGATGTAAAGTATAGTTTTCATGATGATGATGTGGAAGCTATCTTTCAACAATTAATGAAAGAGAAGGTTATTCAATTTCATAAATCAAAGTGACCTTCTAAAATTAACCTGTAACCCCCTAATTTCAAAACAATAAAAAAGTGAGAAAAGATAGGAAATTTCTCCAAATAAGGTGATGATTTCTTTTGAAACACAACCCCTGAAAAATAGTCAATTTATAACCTAAAAGGTAGTTTAAACATATTTAGGAAAAACCCGTTCAAAGTAATTTTTCAATGAAAAATCGCCAAGCAGAGCCCGCTCGATCGGGACCTCCACCGCTCGAGCGGTGAGGCACCCGAGAGCAATCTGGCCAAAACCTACAAATTTTTCTAAAGGTTGTGAAAATATTTGATTATCATAAGTCTCAAACATGCCTTTTAATAGGCTCAAACATAAGGTAAAACATGTATTTGGAAGGAAAACTACTCCATTTAACCTGAAAACTTGAAATTTCAACATTTGAAACCATAATATTTCATCCAAAAATCAAGAAATTCGATCCAGAGTACGAGTCTAACGCCCTCACATGCATACAAAATATGTGAACATGACCTTAAGGTCTTACAAAGGGTTACTCCAACCCACAAAATATAATCCAAGTTTCAAGAAAGAATTACATCTTTACAATTTTTTTCTCAAAAGATGGTATAAATAAAGGGTAATCCTATCCACTACTCAAAAAGGGTCCCGAGACCGTCATCTCAGTCCAAAACCTTCTTCTCGCCATCACCTGAAATGTTATTAAACAATATGAGCTGAAACTCGTAGAAAAAAGACTAACAATGAATATATGCATGACATATGAAGATGGTTATGCGGGATGCACACATAAGTTTAATCTGAAAAACACGTTGTTTGTCCCAAATCAAATTCCCAATGCATAACAAAGTTTTGTGTAAAAGGATTATCATTCCATACTTCATAGTTTCGGTGAATTTAACTATTATACCCAATCATCTTATCATTCCTAATCTATTCAACACATTTTCACATCCCATCACTTTATCCAATTAAGGTTTACCAACCCAATATATCCATCAATTCATTCAAGTACCAAGGCCGTCCAGCGCCTATAGACTCAGGCGTATTTATCGCTACCGGTCCACACGACGCCCGAAGGATAAATACCCATTCTATAGCCTGATACGGAGAGCACACATTTTTTATTTTTCTTAAAAACTTCGATAGGTGGTTCACCCAAGAGCACGCTTTTATGGGGATTAACCCGAAGGAATGGCCTACCTTACATTGCGTAAGTTTTCGGTCTTTCACCGAGGAGCAACTCGTGCTCAAACTTAATTATCCAATTCCATCACACGATACTTTAATCATTTAATTGTTCCATTTCATTAACAATTGACACGAGTCCAACCATCAACCCGGTTCTTCTAGCCCAACTGTCAACCCGATTCCTCTTGCCCAACCTATATCATTACATACGATTTTTGGTTTTACATTAAAAATCCCAAATTTTCATACCTGACACTAGCATGTGCCACACAATTCATGAGATATAAGTACAATAGGTTAACCCAACCCTCAATTTACCCAATAATCACATCGATTTCAATATATGGGTCCCTCAACCCCAAAACCCCCAATTTCCATGGTTTAAACTCAATTTAAAATCGTAGCTCAACATTTCTAAAATTCAACCATATTCAATGACAACGTAAAAATCAAATTAAGTTAAATCATCCATAGATCTAAGATTTAACCTTTATTAACATCAAACCCTAACCTAGGGTTTCAAAAACCTCATTTTCATGCTTTTATGCTCATAAATTTCAAGATACAACACATATCACAAAGATATTCAAGTATAGTGATAGATTCTAACTTTGAGATGCTAGATCTACAAGAAAAGGTCCAAACGAGCTCCAATCACGAGGATCTCCAACCACACGGTGAGAATAAATCTTCCAACATCTAGATTGAGCCTTCAATGGTAGACAATCAAGGAGGATGCGAGAGATTCCACCAAGAAATGCTATGAAGCTCCAAACAATCCCCCAAACTCAAACCCTAGCTCTTACCTTTGCTCTAAAGAGAGAGAGGAACGAAGAGAATGAGGGAAAAAAAGCCCACACGCGACTTTAAAAAGTCTGCTCGCCGACAATCTGCTTGAGCGGACCCCCATCGCTCGAGCGGTCCCCTCACTTAGGACCTCTCTGCAACCTGTTTGCCCGAGCGGTCTACCCTCCGCTTGAGCGGTCAAAACTGGATAGAAACCCCAACCAAAAGTTAAAACTAAACCAAACATAAGCCAAGCACTTCACAACGGCGTTCTCATGCATTGTCCCACACTTAACCATCGTTAGCAAATACATACAGGCTCAAATTTTAATTCTTACGCAACATCTACGCGTTTAACCGTTTTCACAAAACCTAACATATCGTTTTTCATAAATACAAGAAAATAACAAAGGACCAAGTCCCTACATAACCTAATTAACAATCCAAAGTACTGTCCGTATCATAGGATTGTCAGTTATCTGCTGAAGGACTGCGATGTTCTTAAGAATATTATTCAGGTAATAATTAATAGAGAGGAATTGGTGAAAGAGGAGCCCTCTTCTTCTTCTAAGGGAGCTACCGCAGCTTCAAACAACATATCCTTAGTGGAAAGTAATATAGATGACTCTGTCTCCAAATCAAGCAATATAAGGATGCCAACACTTTATGAAAATGTGACAGAACTCAATTTCGAATTTTGGGAAGAAAATTATCCATTAGAAATGGAAGATGGTGATTAATGGCAAACTTATATCAGTAAAAGAAAAAAAAACTGCCATTGTTCCCCATGAAAACTTTAAGTCACCCGGGTGTGATTATTTGGCGACAAAAACTAGCAAAGAGAAGCAATAAGAAAAAGAAAAGGAAGTAAGAGAAAGTCAAAGTTCTTGAAGATGAAGAATATATTTAGCTAGAAAGAGTTCTAATTCTCCTAAAAGAGTACACACCGGTTGAATTTTTTGGAGAAGAAAGAGTTGAGGATGATGATCCAGTTATGTTTTGCAACATGATTACAATCGAAGAAACTGACTACCAAAAATAGGAAGTAGATAAAATCACTTTGCACTTTGGTCGACGTTTATCGTCACCACAAAAAATACAGTAGAAAAACCCTCTATTTTAGAGAATCCTCTAAATTAAATGACTGAAGAGCCATATAAGCCTAATTCAATAGAAAAAGAGAAGATGGCAGAGTCTTCTAAGATACCTGCTAAGTCATGCTTTCGGAATACACCTCTGACAAAGATCAAATATGATGTCCTCACACATCTTAAATGCATTCCAGCTCTTTTGAGTGTTTATGATGCATTGTAACAATCTAAAGAGCTCAGAAAAGCGTTGATTCAAGCTTTATCAAGTCTTGATCTCTACGTTGATGACATTGATCCATCACCAAAAGAGTTTTGCGCTGCATGCATGACTTGCATTACCTTCGCTGATAATGATCTTCAATTAGGGTTGGAGTATCACAATCGTCCCATTTATGTTTTGAGAATTATTGGAGACACTCTAGTTGCTTGAATTATGCTAGATTGTGGATCTGCGGTAAATCTACTTCCATTGAAAACATTATGATAATTGGCATGTCAATTCGACAGTTATCACCTTCAAATTTGACAATTTAAGGGTTTAATCAAATGAAACAAAAAAAGACCTGGGCACAATTGATTTGAAGCTAGAATTCATTGAATTGAACAATGCAACATTATTCCATGTTATCGATGCTGATACATCATATAATGTGTTGCTTGGGCGCCCCTGGATTCATGATAACAAAATTCATCCCTCAACATTCCACCAATGTTTCAAGATTGTGAAACAAGAAAATGGTGAACAAGTTGAAAAGATGATCATTGTAGATTCCAATCCTTTTGGAAGTGAGGAGGTAAATTATGTTGATGCTAAGTTTTATAAACCTAGCAATCTTCCGTCATTCTCTCACAAAAAGGATATAATGGAGGAGAAGAAAAAAAAAGGCTAAGGAAAGTATTGAGCCTATAGCTTCTTCATCTTCATCACAAGCAAAGATTGTGTAAGTCAGGTTAACTTCAAAAGGAAAGGAAACAATTTTGGTTCCCAATTTTTTGAAGCCAAAATTTGTCTTGAAATATATAGCAAAGGATCAGCTAAAATCTAAGCAAGTTGCTATGATGTCTACTCAAGATACATCTGTCCAATAAATAATGGCAACACTAACCGCAAGTTACACCTGTCATCTCCAAAGGATTAATCAGTCAATGCCAGAAAGTATGATAATTACAACTACATTCAGGGAGGATGAAAGACACAATAGACAAGTTATCATTTCCAAGGGACTGATGTCAACGTCGTCATCGTCATTAGCTGGGTTAACACCAAAGAGATATGAGTCGACACCAAAGTCTCACCTGAAAATATGAAGAAATGCACTGGGTTGACACCAAATGATTCATAAGTCGACACCACCGCGTGGGTGAAGTAAAAGCAGAAATTGGGTCGACACCAATGAAGAATTGAGTTGACACGACCACTTGAAGAACCAAGCCCTAGATATTTTGTGTCGACACAAAATGATTTTGAGTCGACACCTACGACAGATTTCAAATCTTGTGCTAGTTCCAACGGTTGGATTTCAGAGTATGTATTGCATTCACTAACCCACCAATGGTCATTTACTTTAGATGGCTATATAAGGAGTTAATTTTCTAAGCTTCAAAGACTTAGACACTGTTCTATTGCTTGAATCAAAAGCTCAAAATCTTCAAGAAAGCATTTATTGCTCATTTACTCCTCCAGCCGATTACCACTCTTATTCATTTATTTTCAATCATTTGTAAAAGACAATGACTTAGTAAATCTTTGATTCTCACATTTATTATAACAGAGGGTGAGTCACCCTTAATCCTTTAAGAGAGTAAGTGATCATCTTTAAAGAAGAGCTCAAGAGAGATTAGAAAAAATAGGGGATTATTTTGTAGAATCTTCTTGAGGCTGTAAAGGTTTTCGAATGCGCCTGTGAAGCATTCGATCCTAGGATATTCTCAATGAGAGTCTTGAAGAATGGCCGTAAGCTTGAAAGAAGCCAAACTACTATAAATCTTGGTGTCTGGTTCATTTTCTCTCTTCATAACCTTTTAAATTTTCTTATTGTTTTACTACCTACCATATTTGCTTGAGAAATTAAAGCATTTTATAAAAGGTTTTTAAAATTATTATTATTGTTTTATAACCCAATTCACCCCTCCTCTTAGGGTGCCTGAACTAACAATTGGTATCAGAGCTTGGGCTCTTTTTTTTATTTAACTGTCTAAGAGTTTTTATGGTAACCACCAGTATTAGACCTATTCAGCCTGAAGGATAGTCCACCAACAAACCCCCTTTATTCAATGGAACCTTTGAAGGGTTATCATAAATGGACCCAAAAGACCTACCAAAACTATTGAAGGGGCAACTGTTCCTAAATCTGAGAGTAAATTGATTGAGACTGATATAAGAGAGATAAAAAAATGCTAAGGCAATGAATCTTCTATATTGCTATGTTAACCCAAATGAGTTCAATAGGATCTCCACTTGTGACACTGCCAAGGACATTTGAGTAGACTGGAGGTTACCCAAGAGGAAACCAACCAAGTCAAGGAATCTAAAATAAGCATGCTTGTTCATAGTTATGAATTATTTAAAATAAATCATGATGAAACTATTTCTGAAATGTTCACTAGATTCACTCATATCATTAATGGACTAAAATCTCTTGGAAAGATTTACTCTAATGTAGAGATGGTGAGAAAGATCCTAAAATGCATGCCTAAGAGTTGGGAAGTTAAAGTCAATGCCATTCAAGAAGTAAAGGATCTCACTACTCTTAACTTGAAGGAGCTTCTTAGTTCATTCATGATTCGTGAGATGAATATTAAGATGAATGATGAAGATGATAGCAAAAAGAAGAAAGGAATAGCATTCAAATCTTCCATTCTTGATGATTAATCTGATGAAGACTCCACAAGTGATAAAAATGAAGATCTAGCCTTCATTACAAGAAATTTCAAAAGGTTTCTTAGAAGTAAGAAACAAGGAGAAAGAAGATTCTTGAAGAAATATGGGCACAAAGGAGAGCCCAACAAGTTCAAAGGTGAGTCAAGCAGGTTCAAGAATGATCACAAGAAAGATGAGATCATTTATTTTGAATGCAAGAAGCCTGGACATATGAAGGCCGAGTGTTCCCAACTCAAAAAGCACTTCAAGAAGGGATTCAAGAAGACAATGTTGGTTGTATGGGGTGAGAGTAAAGATAACAGCTCCGAGGATGAAAAGAGAAAAATAAAGTTGCTAACCTTTACCTTATGGCCAAAGAAGACAATGAGGTAACCAATTACCCTTTTTCTTTAGAAGAACTTCAAGTTGCATTTGAAGATTTGCATGATAAATTAAGAAAAATGGGTACTAAGAACGCTATTCTTAAAAAGTTGGTTCTTTCTTCATCTTGTGAAATTGAAAGAAGAAAAATATTTGCTGTCAGACCAAGTTTTGTCCTTGAAAAATAAAAATCAAGTTTTAAATGAAAAGGTTGAAGACGTTACAAAAATTGTACATAGATTTACTCTTCAAAAAGAAAACTTGGACAAACTTTTTGGAATGCAAAAGTATGTTTTTGTCAAAGTAGGAATTGGATACAAATAAAAAATGAAATAAAAGTTTTTGAGTAACATTTTTGTTAAAGCATCCTCAAATCATGCCAATGTTACTTGCTTTCATTGTTATGAGCATGGACACACTGTTACACATTGTCCACATAGAAAGTCACATACTTTGACTGCAAAAAGGGTTTGGGTTCTAAAGGAAACACACCTACAAGGAACTAATACCAAATGACCCAAGAAAGTTTAGGTACCAAAAATCAAAACATGATTTTCTTTGCAGGTGTATCTCAAATCCTCATTTAAGGAAGGGATCTGGTATCTTTATAGTTCTTGCTCAAGACACATGACTTGTAACAAATCAATATTTGCATCCCTCAAACTAAAAGATGGTGGATTTGTGACATTTGGTGACAATAGTAAGGGTAAAATCATAAGAATTGATTGTATTGGTAAAATTTCTTTCCCTTCTATTGAAAATATTTTGCTTGTTGATGGTTTAAAACATAACCTTCTTAGCATAAGACAACTTTGTGACAAAGGTCACAATGTTGTATTTGATCATGCTAACTGTATTATTGAAAACTCAATTGATAACAAAGTTATTTTTTAGAGTCATAGGCATGAAAATATTTACACTTTCAATCTAAATAACCTTTCTAAAAATGACACAAAGTGCTTAACTGCCTTGAGTGATAATAGTTAGTTGTGGCATAGAAGATTTGGACATACTCACATGAACTTGATTTCAAAACTTTTGAAAAATGAATTGATGATTGGTTTACCACAAATCAAATTTGAAGAAGATAAATTTTATTATGCATGTCAACAAGGCAAACAAGTTGAAATTCTTTTCAATCCAAAATGGTGATTTCAACTTCTAGACCCTTACAACTATTACACATAGACTTATTTAGTCCAACAATGACTCTAAGCCTTGGATGCAAAAGATATGCGTTTGTTATTATTGATGATTTTTCTAGATATACTTGGGTGTTTTTCTTAGCTCATAAGGATGAAACTTTTGAGAAGATTTTCAAATCACAAAAGTATGAGAAGTATGAGAAGTGATCATGATAGAGAATTTGAAAACAAAAATTTTGAAAAAAATTATAATGATAGTGGTATAGACCATAACTTCTCTGCTCCTAGAACCCCTCAACAAAATGATATTTTTGATAGGAACAATAGGACTTTAAAAGAAATGGCTAAAACCATACTCTATAAAAATAATCTACCAAGATACTTTTGGACCGAGTGAACAAAGCCATGATTCGAGTTTCTCTTAAGAAAACCCCATATGAGCTATGGAATGAAAGAAAACCTAACATCAGTTATTTTCATGCATTTGGGTGCAAATATTTTGTTTTGAATAACAACAAAGAACTTTTGGACAAGTTCGATGCAAAATTTGATGAAGATATTTTTTAAGATATTCTATATCTAGTAAAGTTTATAGAGTTTTCAATAAAAGAACCCTAATTATTGAAGAATCTATTCATATTGTATTTGATGAAGTTAACCTCAGTTCTTTCAAGAAATTTTGTGAAGATAACTTGGTTGATATAGAAAAAGGTATTAAAAACACTTCATCAAAGACCAAGAAGAGACAAACCATGAGGAAGCTACAAATGCACAGCAAAATGAAGTCCAACAAACTACTGGTACTTCGAATCAAGGAATTCCAAATTTGCTTAAGGAATAGAGGTATGCTCATGGTCATCCAAAAGATTTGATAATTGGTGACCCATCTCAAGGTATTAAAACTAGATGCTCTTTACTTAATATTTGTGATAATTTAGTATTCCTTTCCCAGACAGAACCAAAACATTTTAAGAAAATTAAAAACGATGAATTTTGGATCTTGACTATGCAAGAAGAGCTAAATCAATTTGAAAAAAATAAAGTTTGGACTTTAGTCCCAATACATAAAGAACACTCCATTATTGGTACAAAATGAATTTTTAGAAATAAAATAGATGAGAATGGAGTAGTTCTTAGGAACTAAGCTCGATTGGTAGCCCAATGTTACAATTAAGAAGAATGCATTGATTTTGATGAAACTTTTGCTCCTGTGGCTAGGCTTGAAGCCATTATGATATTGCTTACTTTTGCATGTTTTAAAAACTTCAAACTTTATCAAATGAATGTTAAAAGTGGCTTTCTAAATGGTTTTATTTTGAAGGAAGATTTTGTGAAACAACCTCCTAGCTTTAAAAATCCTGATTTTCTAAATCATGTTTACAAACTCACCAAGGCTCTTTATGGTTTGAAATAAGCACTAAGAGTTTGGTACGAAAGGCTTAGCAAATTCTTGATTGAAAATGAGTTTTCAAGAGAAAAAATCGATACAACTCTTTTCATCAAGTCTTAAGGAAAATATATGCTTATTGTCCAAATTTATGTAGATGATATTATTTTTTACTCAACTAACGAATCTCTTTGTAAGGACTTTACTAAGTGCATACAGTAAGAAATTGAAATGAGAATGATGGGAGAGCTCCATTACTTTCTCGGATTTCAAATTAAACAATCATAAGAAGGAATCTTCATTAATCAATCCAAGTATACAAGAGATTTGTTGAATAGGTTTGATATGCAAGGTGCAAAACCAATGGGAACTCCAATGTGCCCTTCAACAAAACTTGACAAGGGTAAAAATGGTAAAGCAGTAGAAGAAAAGAGATATAGAGGTATGATTGAATCTCTACTTTATTTAACTACAAGTAAACCTGATATCATGTTTAGTATATGCATGAGTGCTAGATATCAAGCTAATCCTAAAGAATTACATGTGACTGCTGTTAAGCGCATCTTTTGATACCTTTTAGGTACACAAAATCTAGAATTATTTTATCCTAAAGGAATAGCTTTTGAGTTATTTGGCTATTTTGATGCAGACTTTGCCAGTTGTAAAATTGATAGAAAAAGTACAAGTAGAACATGTCAATTCCTAGGACACTCTTTAATATCATGGTTTAGCAAGAAACAGAACCTAATAGCCTTATCTACAGCTAAGGCTGAGTACATTGCAGCTGGTAGCTGTTGTGTACAGGTTTTTTGGATGAAACAACAACTAGAAGACTATGGTGTGTGTTTAGATCGTATTCCTATTAAATGTGATAACACTATTGCCATTAGCATATCCAAGAACCCTATACAACACTCTAAAACAAAGCATATTGATGTTAGACATCATTTCATTAGAGATCATGTTCAAAGGGGTAACATAGAACTTGAATTTGTAGGCACAGACCACCAACTTGCTAATATATTCACTAAAACATTTAAATAAAGAAAGACTATGTTATATCGAAAGAGAATTTGGTATGTTATGTGCTCTAAATTGATATTAAAATGCCACATTAACAATGCATGTTCAGTGTATGTCAAATGCTTTTCATGCTTTATTTATGTGTCGAAAGTGTAAACTCAAGGATAAAAAAGATCAACACAAGTGTGAAAGTGTTGACTCAAAACTATATAGTATCGGCACATTTTGATAAAAGTGTCGACCCCAGCTATATAGTGTTGACACGATTCGAATCCTTACTCTCGATAATATTTGGGTCGACTCATTCCATGAAGAGTGTCAACTCAATAGCCCAAAGTGTCGACACCCTGGTAAATAGTGTCGACACAATTTTTGTCTTTGGGCACATCCTATGTCGTGTGAAAAGTGTCGACTCAAATGGAATTAGGGTTGACACAATTCATAAAGCTTAGCTATACGTGATTTTCCCCCTCTTTCTCATTCGCGCTCAAAAAACTATTCAATTTTTAAAATGACCATTCGTCTCCCTCTCTCTCTCATCGTCCAATGCCACCGAGAACAATGAGCAAGGGAAGTAAATGCCATAGTGAAGGACCATCTAGCCTTAGGGTTACGAAGAAGAAAAAATTGAAGAAAAACAAGGCTAGACCTTCAACCGTCGCTCCAATCGACTCATCCTTGAAGTTCTAGTTCACAAAATACAAGAATTTATCCTTCTAGTCCTTTGCAAACCGAAAAGAAGTTCCTCGCCAATCTATAGATTTTTGATTTTTTGATTCAATCGAAATGAACTTCTCTAAATGGTTCACCGATCTTGGTTGGATGAACTTCCTACAAATCCATGACATTCACTACCCTACACTTGTTAAACTCTTTTATGCCCACATCAAAATCACTGACACTCCTAATAACACCATCACCACTTGTTAAACCCTTTTGTGCCCACATCAAAGTCACTCACACTCTTGATAACACCATCACTACTTGGGTGAATGGTGTGGACATCATTTTGACCCATAAAATTCTAAATGAAATTCTTGGCCTTCCTGAAGGTCTACTGTTTGTTTCCTGCGACAAAAAGAAAAGAACCATTGCAGGGTTCTCCTTTCATGATGCAGCGAAACAAATCTTTGAACTTGAGGTTGTTGATCCTACCAAACCTCTTGAGGCCAACTCTTTCAAACCCGAAATGAGAATTTTTCATCATTTCGCGAATCATATCTTTTTGCCTCAGTCTAGTAAGTTTGGTGATGTTACATTCGTGCATGTTTTTATTATGTGGTGTATTTTTAAAGGAAAAAAAACTTAACCTTGCTTATTTTTTTATTTCGGACATGTTGTAATCCCACTCTAAGTCTGATTCTTCTCTCCCACATGCTATGTATTTGACACTTGCATTTCATCATTTTGGTGTTGATTTGTTCACTGAAAAGGAAATTCCCTTTTCGAAGCATGATTTGTATAGACAATTCACCTTGAAACACATGTAAATTTCGAGAGTTGATGAAAATTTGACTACTCATCGTTATAACCCTTTTGCAAACAGAACTCCTTTTCTCCCTCCTTTGGTTGTGCCAATTCCCCTATTTCCTTTGAATATGGCTCCCCTGTTCCTTCTAGGACTGAGATCCCTGGTCCATCTTCCTCCTCAGTTCCTCCTGCTCCTCCTCATGTTGGTAGTTCTTCCTCAATTCCTCATGTTGGTCCCTACTTCCAGGAGTTTGCTAAATTTGTCACCCTTGTTAAAAAGTTGACCTCTTCTCTGGTTTCCCTTCGAGAGAAGGTTGATGCGGATCTTTATGACATAGGTTGTAAAGTATCCTGCATTTCTGACTCCTTCACCAAATTGGAGAAAACCAATCGTATTCTACAAATATATGTAAAGCAAGCCTGTGATCCTAGTAAATCACTTAGCAAGAAGATGAAGCACAACGTTGACTCCATTGTGAAGGCTAACTTAGCCATTCCAGAGCAAGTGAGAAAGGAGTATGACGAGGGTGTGGTGATGGCTGTCCTGCAGAATACCAGAAAAGTGGAAGAACATCTCTCATGGATCAAAGAGGCATGGGCCAAACAGTTCAAGCCTAAGGAAACCAAAGAGGAGAAAGTAGCAAGACTCAGGAGAGAAGCTGACTTAGCTTTGGCAGCCACTTTTTCAGCAAGAGAGGCAGCTGAGAAGAAGGATGAGAGAGCTCAAGCCTCAAAGGAAAAAGGCTTATGAAAGGAAGAGGAAACAAGAGCAGAAGAAGGCTTTTAAGAAGCAGATGGATAACCTTTTATGGCATTTTTTTTATGATTCCAAAAGAGGAGAAGGAAGAAAACATTTAAAGAAGTTTGAGATTAAAGTTTTTGTGTTTTGCTGTTTTGAAGGAGAAGATGTAACTGTAAACATTTATCTTTCTGTTTTATGATTTTGTGATGGTTGTGAATGTGGTGGATGTGAAAATATTAAGTTTTTTGATAATTGTTGATTTTTTTTTTTGTTGAAAAATAGTTAATATGTTGAATGTATGCAATGATATTTTTATGAATGATCTTTCTCAAATTCATACTATCTGTTATGCGATTGTCCTATAAATCATATTGAACTGCCTAGTGTTAATCTAATGTCATCTTATGCTTGAAAGTCATAAGAATATTGTGTTTTGATATTTTGGATCTGTCAAAAGTTGCACAATGTATGTTGTTCACTTATTGGATACTTGAACATTTTGATTGATGCACAGTTTTTATTGAATTCAAAATGCTTCTTTTGAAGCTTAGATAAGACATTGTTGTTGAATGCAATATTGTTATGCTTGCTTAAATTGATTAAGGCATAAAGATAAGGGGATAACTCTTATTGAAAATCTTTTTAAATATTTTCTAGAAAATGTTGTAATCATAAAAAATGAGAAATTGTTTGCCCAAGGGTTTTTTAATTAGATTTTGATAATTTTTAATAATTTATTTTTTTATAATTAAATTGATTTAAAAAATATTATATTTAATTGTTTTCAAAAAATATAAGTGTTGACACATCATAACAAATAAGTGGACACATTATACCATTTGTGCTAACACTTTACATCAAATGGGTTGGCACTTAGTGTTCTTGTGATAAACATTTTGTGTCTACGCTAATTGATAATTAGGTCGACACCATAAGGCAAAATACATTTGAAATTCTCAAGTATGTCGACATAAATGCAATTTAGGGTCGACACGTTAACTACTTTGCTTAAGCTATTTTAGGAACGTAGAATGAGTCGACACCAAATAATTTTGGGTCGACACCCTTAGTATTGGACCATGATTCATTTTGAGTCGACACCAAAGTATTTTCAGTCGACACCAAATGTTCCTTTGGGTTTTACGGGTCGACACTAAATTCACATGAGTCGACACTAAAACACCATTCGAGAAACAAAATGAGTCGACACCAAAAAAAATGGGTCGACACCAGAGCTACAAGCTATTTTTCGATTTCAAGTCAAAAGGGTCAACACCAAAGGTTTTTGAGTCGACACATATGTTCCTTTCGAAAACAAGAGTTTTGGGTTGACACAAAACAAAAATGAGTCGACACTAAAACAACTGAGACTGTCTGAGATTTTATGAGTCGATACTAAACAAAGATGAGATAACTCTAAAAGTTTTGAGGCTGACGATAACTATACAAGTCGACACCACAATGATTTTGAGTCGACACCATGCTGCCAAACATCTAGCTTCCATGCCCTCTACATGACTATCAAAAGTCTTAGCCGGTAAGCTCTTTGTAAAAGAATTTGCAAGGTTATCTCCTGATGCAATCTTGGTCACAGTAACATTACCTCTATGTACAATTTCTCGTATCATATGATACTTACGCTCAATGTGCTTGCCTTTCTTCTAGACCCTTCGCTCCTTCGAGTTTGCAACTACTCCGATATTGTCACAGTAAAGTGTAATAGCCGACTAAACTGAAGGTACCACATCTAGATCCAACAGGAAGTTCCTGAGCCAAACGGCCTCCTTGGCTGCTTCAGAAGCTGCCACATACTCAGCCTTCATGGTGGAATCAGCAATGTAGGACAACTTGATACTCCTTCAACTTATAGCTCCACCTCCTAAGGTAAACACATATCCTAAGGTAGACTACGGGAATCCCTGTCAGACTGAAAATCTAAGTCTGTGTACCCTAAAGGTACTAGACTGTCTGCCTGGTAAACCAACATATAATCCTTAGTCCTTTTCAGGTACTTGATTATATTTTTTGCCGCAGTCTAATGCTCCTTCCCTGGGTTAGACTGATTTATACTAACCATGCTAACGGCAAAGCAGATGTCGGGTCTAGTGCAAAGTATAGCATACACGAGGCTTCTACTGCTGAAGCATAAGGAACCGCCTTCATCTTCTTTATCTCATCAGCTGTCTTAGGACATTGATCCTTGGATAGAGTGATTTTATGCCTGAAAGAGATAAACCCTTTCTTGAAATCCTGCATGCTAAAACGAACAAGGATATCATCGATATATTTTTCTTGTGATAAGCCCAACATCCTTTGTTTTCAATCTCACACAAGCTTGATCCCAAGAATGTGACTGGCTTCTCCCAAGTCCGTTATACCAAACTGCCCAGATAACTATACTTTAGCCGTAGATAATGCCCCCACTTCGTTTTCGATGAGCAAGATATCGTCTATATAAAGTAATAAGAAGATCACCACGCTTTCGTCACGCTTCTTGCATGCACAGGACTCATTTGAACTTTGATCAAAACCAAAATACTAAATGACTTGATCAAATCGAGTGTCCTATGACCTCGATACCTACTTAAGTTCATAAATGGATCTCTTAAGCTCACACAACATGTGTTCTTGGTCCTTTGCAATGAATCCGTCTGGTTGTATCATGTAGATATACTCGTCTGGACTTCCGTTAAGGAAAGCTATTTTGACTTAAGCATGGCAACCGAGGAAAGCTTTTTTCATAATCGATCCCTTCTTTCTGAGTGAACCATTTAGCAACATGCCTAGCTTTGAAGGTTTCAACCTTCTCGCCTGCTCCTCTCTTCTTCTTGTAGATCCACTTCCATCCAATGGGTTTTATCCCTTCGGGTGGTTCTATAAATTCTCAGACCTTATTGGAATACATAGATTCCTTGTCTGAATTCATAGTCCTTTGCTAAAGATCCACATCTTTGTCTTGAAGTGCTTCATTGTAGTTACAGGGCTCAGTATCTAGTTCTGTTGGGATCCTGTCAAAAGACTCTCCCAAGAACATATACCGGTCAGGTTGATTAACAACCCTCTCACTACGACGAGGCACTACCTGTGTTTGTGTACTAGCAGTAACACGCTGTGCGGAATCAGAACCCTGTGTATCAGCATCCTGTTCTTAATTTGTACATGTCCCGATAATCCTCCCACTACGACAAAGTAATGGGATATCAGTGACTTGTTCTTTCGTTCAACTTGTATTTCTTTTCAATACTTCCAAAATAATATTGCTTTGGGGCCTGTGATCTATAATGTAATCATCTTCCAAGAATTGGGCATTGGTGCTAACAATGACCTTATGATCCTTAGAATTATAAAACAGACCACCCTTTGTTCCCTGAGGATACCCTACAAAGAACAGACTTCTATTCTCAGTTCTAACTTACCCGCATTCTCTCTCAGCACGTGTGCTGGACAGCCCCAAATCCAAATGTGTTCTAGACTAGGCTTACGCCCAGTCCACAATTCTGTGGGAGTATAAGGTACTGACTTAGAAACCAAGTTAAGAATGTAAGCCACTGTCTCTACAGCGAGTCCCCAAAACTAATCGGGTAAATCTGAATAACTCATCATGGACCTTATCATTTCTATAAGAGTCATATTCCTACTTTCGACTATACCATTCTGCTGCGAAGTACTAGGTGCAGTTAACTGGGGTGTAATCCCCCCTGATGACAAGTAGTCCTTAAACTCTCCAAAGTGGTATTTTCCACCACGATCGGATCGTAGTGATTTATTACTTTTACTAAGACGCTTCTCTGCCTCCGTCTTGAATTCTTTGAATTTCTCAAAACATCAAACTTATGGAGCATCAGGTAAATGTATCCATATCTTGAGTAGTCATCAATGAAACTGACAAAGTACACAAAGCCACCTCTAGCCCGGATTGTCATAGGACCACATACATCAGAATGAACCAGCTCCAACAGTTCTTTACCTCTATAGCCTTTGACCAAAAAAGGCCTTTTGGTCATCTTACCCTCTAAAAAAGATTCATAAACTGAAAGTGCCTTCACTTCCAATGAACTCAAAAGTTCATCTGCTACCAGTCTATTTATCCTTTTTAGATTAATATGACCCAAGCGTAAATGCCAAAGAAACGTTTTATTTATTAAAGAAGAAAACTTTCTCTTATATGGTAATTAGATGTGTTATTTATTTCAGTCAGTTACAGTGTAGAAGAGAGATTGGAATAATAATATAAAGACCATCCACCAATGTACCAGAACAGATAAATCGTTTATTATCCTTAATAACCACAAAGTTATTAAAATTAACTAAATATCCGTCTTTAACCAATCCAGAAACGAAAACTAAGTTCCTTCAAATGGCAGGTACATAAAGACAATCTCTCAATATTAAAATCCGATCTCTATCAAAACTGAGAGTGACATCTCCTACTGCAACTGCTGTTATCTTTATATTATTGTCCATATGTAGGTAAATCACCTCATCACTAAGTTGTCGAGTTTTCTAGAACCCCTACAATGAATTGCGGATATGATTAGTAGCTCTCGTATCTACACACCAGGTACCAGTAGATAACACCACTAAATATGTTTCCACAACCAGTGAACAGAAATTACTCTATTTGTTCTACCTTCTGAGAAATACTGGACAAAACTTTTTCCAGTGCCGGATCTAGTTGCAGTGAAAACATCTACCTTTCGGCTTTTTCACACCAGTCTGTGGCCCACTAACTACCCTGAAAATCGTGTCTCCTTGTTTCTGAACTTTTTTCTTCTTCATGCCTTTCGGCCTAAAGGAAGAACCTTTTTCAGAAACAAACACATTTTTTGGTATTAAAGGAATACCATTTGTAGTTAAAGTTATATCTAAGTTACATTTTCAATCAATAAAATTTAGTCATGTTAGTTTGTTTTCTTTGAGTATTAAAGCGAGTGGGCTGAAAGCCATTTTAATTCTGAGAATCATATAATTAAAAAAATCGTTAATTATGATGAGCAAAATTTTGAATTTAGTTTAATTTGGTTCCGTCTACCATTTTAAAATTAATTCGCCAGCAGCCTGATAACTTGAGAATAGAATGCCTCAATGGCAGGACGTCTACTATCCTTTATAAGACCAGACAGATCAATTCTTTTTAATTTTACTATCTAGGCAACTGACCATGCCAAATAAAATTAAATAGCTGACATAGTTTCGATCCAGTATATAATAGCAGTGATTCAGATGGAGAGGATACTAATTATTTATAACTAAGTGTTAACCATCACCTAATCCTAAATCAATCGCTTCGCAATGAACCCTTCAGATAGAGAAGTAATCTACACTAACAATAATCTAGAATTATCCCTAAATGAGGTTTATACTGGCGATACCGCAATTAATCTGTCCGATGGGGAGAAGGCCCTACTGCCAACACGCAAGATTTAATTGCATCGCCTATAAACTGATGATGGAGACCGCGAGATTTATCTGTGAATAAATTTTCTCTCCTACTTAGATTTTTAAAATATTTTTTAGGGTTATAAAAATCCGTTTAATTAAAATAAATTTATTAATTTTAAAAGACATGTGATCTGAAAGAATCAAATATCTTTCCGTGTACACGATTATAAAGATTCTGATTTATCAAACCATCTTTTCGTGTTTAAATTTGTAACAAATAAAATTTAATAAATGCACAATTTTTCCTCCAACTTTTTAGCAAATGTAATAATTAAAGGTATTTATTTATTTTATTTTTCGTTTCATATTTTTTAAAAAATAATAACTTATTTTGATTAAATATATTTTTATTTAATTAATTCAAAATTTGAAATTAATTCTCACGTTTTTTCAAGATATCTGATTTTAAAAAAAATCATCTTAAACGTGATATTTTGTAAAAAATAAAATATCTACAAATTTTTTTTTAATTAAAATTAATTAATTAAATTTTTTAATTTTATTTTTCGTTACAAAATATTTTAATTAAAATAAAAAATTTAAATTAATTATATTAACAGGATAAATAAAACAGATATGCAATCATCCATACAGCTCATATATATATAAACCTGATATGCATATATCCCGATTTTATGATCCAAGTAAAACACTGAAGTGTTTTAGTCTTCCTAAGAGAATCAATTTTTTCAATCCATGTTCGCCTCTGATTCAATGTCTTGATTGCTTCAAGCTTCCCTGATACTATCTAATATATCAATATAAAACATATCAGTCTTGTATATATCAAAATATCAATCAAAATCAGTCCCGAGAGAGAGAAAGTCGCCGGCAACCACCAGCCACCACCGGCACCACCTTACCGCCACCTTCAGGCAGCTTCTACCGCCTTATCCGGGCTCAGTTTTCGGCAAGCTTTATACCGTTGGAAAGCTCTCGAAATATGGGATTTTTTTGTCAAAAATCTGTTGGAAAACTACCTGAAAAACAGGCAAAAAAATTGTCCGAACAACAAAAAACGCTGCTGGCCGCAACAGCACTGCGCAGCCAACTTCTCGGGACTTTTTCGACCTCTTTCTGAACTCGGTATTCGACATACTTTATATCAAAAGAAAGCTCTCGAAAAGTACTCTCCTTCTAAGAAAAAAAATTGTACAAAAATAGCCTGAAAAACTACCGAAAACACTACCCAAAGCTGCTATCATCGCACCAAGCGCCGCCAACTTCCCGAGGTCGTTCCGACCTTATCCGAACTCTGTTTTTGACGTACTTTATATCAAAAGAAAGCTCTCAAAAAGTACTATCTTTTTGGAAAAATAGGCTCAAAAACAGCCTAAAAACTATCAAAAAACTGCTTGGAAGCTACTGCCGCCGGGCGCCAGCCTGTTTGCCGCCTGTTTGGATTGTGATTTTGGTCCAATTATTTTTGGATTTTGACAGTATTTTGATATATGTTTTACTACTATTTTATATTTAAAAAATTTCCAAAAAATAATCTCAAAAATAGCCCAAAAGGTCATGAAAATTACCGCCGGCAAAGCTATTGGAACCGGGCTGTTTTGATGATTTTTTCTTGCTATCTTTGACTTGTTTTTCATCATGTTTTCTATACATAAGTATTGCAGAAAAACTCACTGAAAAAAATCGTTTAAAACCATTAAAAACTTATCACGATCTGTGGCCCGTTAAAACCTGAACCACCGCTGGTGCCGCCTTCGTTCTTTGTGTTCTTGAACATATTCAACATGTTCTTAAATAATCTAAACAAATATTTAAAAATAAAAAATTAGCTATTACATCGATCCTACGTCCCAAAGATACACATTTAATCTATCACAGTCAATTCTCGTGATTAAAAAATAATCATCATTCACACCAATCAATCAAACATGAAAAATAAATAACGATCATAAAATTGGGATTAAAATGCCTGTAAAACAAAGTTAGCAATAGTTCTAAAACTACCCGACCTCGATAATCGAAAATAAAAAATAAAACAATTCTGATACCAATTATTGGAGGCAAGACTGCCAAGATCTTTATTTTTGTAAACAATTAATAGGAAAAATTAACTAGACTGACAATCGCCAAAACGGGCTCCAGATAGAACTTTTGATGACGAATGATCAAAATAAAACCCGTGCATCCGAAGATAATATAAAAAAATACCTTTTTACCAGTCAAATTTTCAACTACGATTTGAATCCAAGTTGAAGCACCAGTCAGATCTTCTACTGTATTCTCTTATGCAATTCCCAGATATAGTGTGGGCTCTAATCCTCTGAGAAGACAAGTAATGAAACTGGCTCAGCCTACCCACATATATATAGAGCTATAACAGGAACTTGATGAGTAATTATGAGTAAGACTTCCAGCGGAACACAGACACGTATTAGCGGTTTCTGCAATTAAGCAAACCTCATAGCGGTTTCTATAATTAAGCAAACCTCATAGTGGTATCTGCAATTATGGAAAAACCAGTAGCGGTATCTGCAATTTTCATAAAACACTGAATTATAGTTCACACCACTAAAGAACTATAATTGCACTTTGACCCATAATCTCAAGACCATATAGTATTGAGCTCCTGTTATTAAATGTTTACTATTTCTCCATACGTTAAGATTTTCGATACCCGCCAATTACATTTAATTACTGACAATTTAATTTAATCGGCATCTTGATATTTCTTAAGCCCTTCCGCTTAACTTATTTGACCACCGGATAATTAAATCCACCTATAGGGTTTAGCCCGGTCAAAACTTATAAGTTTCCTTAAGGGAGTATCGTCAATTTTGATCTTTTAGGACGTAAATTTCGTCAATAATTAATATTTGCCATATAAATAATACCACTATTCAACTCACCGGAAAAATAAACCCAGATAAGATCGCACCCTCTAATGAACCAGAGCAATGAATATTAAATATACACAAATCAATATTATTTTAAGATTAAGAAGATAAGTACTATTGATAATAATATTGGGGTGTGAATTAATTTATATAGTCAGTATAAAATTAATTACCCCAAATGTCCCGTTCAATACACACAAAGTGTA
>JAULJZ010004894.1:0-16904 GCA_032270985.1 Heliamphora pulchella | reverse complement strand
CTTATTTGATTATATAAACTAGTCCCCAGCGGAGTCGCCCGAAAATACTGTGGCGCCGGGATTTTTGAGTTAAGAAAATGGTCAAAAATATGAGATTCAAAAGATATTTGAAAAATATTTTAACACCTTGAATGTCAAATTTTGAAAAGTCATTTTTATTAAAAATAGAGTCGCCACTTAGTTTTTGAAAAAAACTAAAAAAAACAAAAATAACTACTGATCTTTAAAACGTTTAACTAAAAAAAAAGAGTTCGGAGACTAAGGTACAAATCGGGAAATGTGTTAGGCACTCCGTTCGCCCAACCGTAAGGTTGGGCTCTACTAATCATCATTGGTTTTTTAATAAGATTTTTCAAATGCATGTAAATAAAGAAAATAGAGGTAAAGAGAGAATATTCAAAATCAAATATGAAAAATACATAACATACGTATATAGAACGCCAAATTAAACAAGTATTAAAAAAAATCTTAAATCCTACGGCATACAATTTCTAACAAAATAATACATGAAGTATACCCGCATGCAATATTATTAAAACAAATTAGCTATCATAATTTGCATAAAGAACAAAAACATGCTAAAATTATCTAAACATGAATTATTACAAAATAAGCTAAACTATTCTAAACATAATTTTAAAGACTAAAATATGCATATTATCAAAGTAAATTAGGTTAACATTAACATGATGAATTAATAAAAGAAATAATAAAAGCTGCATGAAAATCCTATAAAAAGAAACTTATACTACAGTGAAAAGAGATTAGAAAAATGCTATACTAACGAAAGAAAATCTAATTATTTACATTTTAAAGAGACAAGAGAAAATAAAATGAAAAGAAAACAAAAGAGAAGAAAATTACACTTGAAAATGAAATCTAGTTTAAAAGGTTTTTTGTGATTTTTGGATTTAACAAAATGAAAGAAAAAGAAAATACTAAAAAAAAAGGTTAACATTTAAAGAAGAAAGAAATGGCAAATAGGAAAATAAGACTAATGATAAAAAAAAAAAAGAAAAGAAAAAAAATGATAGAAAAGAAAATTACACTAATACTAAAAGAAAAGAAAAATAAAATGAAAAATAAAAACTAGTAAATGAACATTAAGTTAATATTAAAAGAAAGAAAAAAAAATGGAACATTAGCGTTAAAGAAAAGAAAAAGCAAAGGGACTTTACAAGGAAACTAAACTATATTAAAAGAAAAATAAAATAAAATATTCTAGTAAAGGAAATTAAACTAAAACTAGAAAATGGTAAAAAAAATAATTACAACTATTTAACTTGAATGCGAATGTAGTATTGACAACTATATTCACATAAATATAAGTGCATTATAATAACAATAACGACATTATTTAGTCGTATTGTTAAATTATGTTAGTACTATTTAACAAATTAATAGAAAAGTAACAATATGTTAAATGTGAAATGTGAGAAAATTAATAACTAAGGAATTAAAGAAAGTAAGCAAATAAGATTAATTATGCAAATGAAATGAATATTTGAATTGAAATTGAATGTAACCCGATCACTTCGAAAAAGAAATAATGGAGTTAGAAGGACCGGGGATCCAAGCGAGGTACTTGAATTGCTAAGGGATCCTCAAGTCAGGGAATGTGTTCCAATAATCCAATCCTCGGGTGATGATCCAAGCAAGAATTTTAGTATCGGAGATTCGGCTCTCAGTACTTCGACAGGGTTTCGGCGTCGAGGCCCGGTTTGCTCGGCGACTCAACAAAGCTTCTCTCATTAAATCTCTCTCTAAAATTCTGTCCTGAAAACGTACTAGGGGTACGATATTTATAGAATTCTTCAACCAATGAGATAGTGCCACGTTCTGGGGCATGTCAGGCCATTTGGAGTTGGTGGTCGCCCGGTTGGACATGGCGGTCGCCATGTTTTAAAAGGTTCCACAAGATTCTATTGGCGGTCGCCACAATGCAAATTGGCGATCGCCAGATTGGAGGTAGCGGTCGTCATTTTTTGCTAAGGTTTTCAAGAGATTCTATTGGCGGTCGCCTCAATGAACATAACGGTCGCCACATTTGGAAATGACTTGCATAGCAAGTAACTGGTAGTTCATCATAATTTTTCATTGGTTTGAAGGTTTTGATGATTGGATTCAAATACCGAGCTTGAATCATTTTTCAAGTATCGTACTGAGGCACCATTTTAACTGTTTTCATCATTGGATTCACCTAAGACTGAGCGGGGTCAAATTGGGGTGTCTGCACACGTAAAAAAACACATGTTACAAAATAGAAAAGAACCAAGTCTCACAGTGACTTGAAATTTTGTTCAGGTCTTCATTTTCCCATTGATCTCCACACAAATTAAGGTTGTTTAGCTATCCACAACAGAAACAAAACTAGTTTGTTTAATTTTAGACCATTCCGATAAAAACATCCAAACATTTGTTTGGTCAACAAAGTCTAAGCATGTAATTTTGTTCGGTTTTTAATGGTCCCAAAAATACTCGAACCCAAAAAAAAGAAAAAGGTCTCACTGTTGAGGTGGAAAACAAACATTTTTAATTGTTAAAATGTTGTTGAAAATTCAGATCCAAGATATATTTAGGTAAAATTCTCATATATAAAATAAAAACACATTAGATTGATCAATATGATAAAACAAACAGAAAATAAAAAAAATAAAGAAGTAACCTATGTCACATATGAGAGGCACGACAAGTTGCTGTTTTAAAGCCATAGTGACGATTAAAGACAACTTCAAGATATAAGTGTGTTTGGCATAAATTTTTTTTATAAATTTTTTATTTTTTAACTTTCTTGTAAAAAAAAGTAAATATAAAAAGATGTGGAAAAAAACCAATTAATTATAATGAAAAGTCAAACAAATGAGCTTTTTAAAAAAAAAAATTAACAAAAAAACTAAACCAAAAAGAAGTTGTAGATGGCTACTATCAAAATAATATCATAACTCAAGCATATCAAGAATTTCGAGCTACGAGAACGAGTGGCTCGGTATCATAAACGACAGCGTTATATAGAGATAAATTTTTTTTGAGCCTAGCTGCTCAAACACCAAGCTACTCTCCTCATAATAGCTTATATGCTAAAAGGACCCAAGTTACTCGGATTTGAGCTATTGGTCCCTCAATGGCTCGGACTCACTCAGGGAAATTTGAAGCCGCTCGGTTCTTGGCTTCGAGTCACTCAATTAAAATAACCTAGATGGTTTGAAGCGCTCAAAGTAATCAAGATGTGACCATGGGATAATCAAGCTACAAGAGACTTGAGTTGACTTACCCAAGCTACTAAGGCTGTGAGTAGCTCGGCTATTACAAAAAGGGTTCAAATTGTAATTACAAGTTGACATACAAACATAATAAGGTAGTGCAATGCGTATTATTCGAACGAATCGAGCAATGAGCAACTCGAGCTACCGGGCTCCTATAGCTCGAACGAATATGTATCATTACTTATCAACATATGAAGCTCGCCTACTGTTGGGAAGCTCGAATGACTACTGTCACCTCATAAGGTAAGGATCAAAATGTATATTCAATAGTAGATGATCCATTGGAATTTCTCTCCACAGCTTAGTTATATACCTTGGGACACACATTATTCCATAGCACAGACTATGAAGCGTGACTCTGACTACAAATAAAGACATTCCACAACACAGACTGTGAAGTATAGCACATATTATGATGGTAGCACTGACTACTCGACTATATTTCTATGGCATAGACCGTGAAGACAGTATAAATTGTAAATGTAGCTCTGACTACTTAATCGAGATGACATAGCACAGACTATGTGGTTCAGTACAGACTGAACAAAACCAAAACATATATAGAATAGACTATATCAGCAAAGATTCTTTTGAGAATCGAAAGTGTCCGAAAGACAATGAAGGCAATGGCAGTACAATTGTACACAAGACGTTGGGAGATATGTGGTTTGGTTGCTAACGAAAGGACTCATCGAGCCACGGGACCCACCCACTAGTGTTACTCGAGTGACCACCGAGTCACTCGACCCGAGTGGATCGAGTACTTAACCCGAAGGGGTTGGATATCCACGGGGCACTTGTTGGCCAGTTTAGGTGAGTTGGAGTAGATCATTGATTCACCGAAAAATGATTAATCTGCAGATCTTATCTCTTGATCTTAGAGATTACCTCTCTTGATTCAATTATATCTCTTAGAGTCCCGTTCTAATCCTAATAACTTTATTAGAGAATTATAAATAGGAGGAATGATCGTACTCCTAAGGGATCATAATTCATATTACTCGGTACGTGTTATACTACCAATACTTTAAACTCAATTAGTTTTTTCTTTTTCTTTCATTCTAACTTGATCTCTTTTGGTTTTGTATTTTTGACTACTTTAAAAAAAAATTATTTTTATAATTATTTATTATTTATTTATTCTAAAAGGACTTACTGAAGCTAACTCAAAAACCTCAAAATTATCTCCACGTTACGTCATCGGTGAAAAATGGAGTAGCAAGCCACTATCCAAGTGTTTATAACATATAGAAATACTTGTAATTTATCATTGTTTTCAAGACTTATGAAGTAATAGAAAAGTTCTTTTATTTATAAAATCTCAAGACATTTCTTTATAAAAGGTCATATCAGTTGATTTTTAAAAAACATATCTTTCATTTTTCTTAAAAATAATGTCACTTCTTTATTTAAAATTTTGAAACAAAATTCTAATGAAATTCTCCCGTTTGGAATGATTTTCTATTTGCTAATTTTATTTTTATTTATTTTTGATTTTAGTAAAAAAAAAATTATCGTTTAACTGAATTATTATATTTTTTAACTCATCTCATCGAGATGAATTAAAAAAATAAAATTTTATAATAAGAAAAATATTCAAAAAAGACAAAAAAAAAATTAAAATAAATTAATAAATCAAATTTTATGATATTTATTTTTTTAATATTTTTTTATCTTTCGATAAATAAATTTAATCTCTCGTCACATCAAAACAATTCGTAAAATTAAAATTTTTAATTAAAATATAAAAAAATTCAAAAATATACAAAAAAGACAAAATTTATGAAAATTTAACCCAAAAGTCAAAAGACGAAGAGGTTGGCATTAAAAGTGTTTGGCAGTATTGTTTCGTAGAGAGAGGAAGCTAGAGGGCTTATTTGGTATTTTGGATAAAGTTGAAAAATATAGAAAAAATAAATAATACAATAAGCTGTACATAATTTTTTTAATACCATGAATTATGAAATAGATTATGTATATAGTGAATAATTCGATTTATATTTGATGGTAGGATAAACAATGAGATAAAAGTTATAGAGTTATTTTTAACTGTTAGATAAGGAGATAAAATAATTTGAAACTTGATATTAATAAAATAAAAAAGAGTATGATATTATTAATATTATGAATGAATTGTTAGTAATCCAGTATTTATTAAATTTTTAGTCCTAACTAGTCCCGCGATATAAATACGAGATAAGGAATTGAGAAGACAAAATCTAAACATGTGAATCCCATATGTTTTTTATCTAATCCAATTCATCATTTGTCCGACGAACCAAATAATACCTTAAAGTAATATATATATATATATATATATATATATAGAGAGAGAGAGAGAGAGAGAGAGGGGGAGGGGCAATATTACAAAGTATTTTTAATAAATAAATAATTATAACTCAAGTAAATTATATTTTATCTGTTAATAATTTAATAAAGTGAGTTATTATATCTTTATTGTAAATTTTTTAATAATAAAATTAAATAAAAATATCACATAAAATTATTATATAATAATTTAACAGCAGTGAATAATTAGTCAAAAAGAAAAGTGAGAAAAGAAAGAGGAGTTCGAGGTGGAGATAAGACAGAGCTACATGCAGGAAGAGATGATGGGTGGCGAGAGAGGGGATAGACAGGTGGCGGAGAGGGTGAAGGGCAAGGGACCACGTTGTAGAGAGGAAAGAGGAATTAATCGCAGTGACGGAAAGGAGAATTTAATATGGTGGGACACAATTTCGCGTGTAATAATAATAACAATAAATAAATAAATAAAATTGACAGTTAAACACAATGAGAAATTTATTTTTATAATTAATAAATATAAAATTTAAATGTCCATTAGTAAACACATAAAAATTTATAACACATTTTTTTATAAGAGGAAAATACTTTTGATAAATATTTCAAATCACAAAAATTACAAAATTTTTGACATTTATAATAATTTATGAGTATATTTTTATAATTAATCACGACAAATCTTATCTTCAAATTTGAAAAAAAGAAGCAAGAATGAAGAGAGAGAAAATAAAGTTGAAAATAAGAGATCAATTTCGTTCTTCACCATGTACTTTAAGACATGTTTGGTTCAAGTTGAATAAAAAATAAGATAACATTTGAAGAATCTTTTGAAGCTGCATAAATGGAGAAGATAATATGGAGGGAGGGATAAATAATTTGAGAGGATCAATGTGAAATAAATAATTTTATAAATATAAAAATATTGATTCCTCATATGGAGAATCAATAGATTAATTAGGTAAATTAAATATGAGACTAGCAATTTGAAAACACAAATTTTGAAAATGTGAGTCTCACATATTTATTTAGTCTAATTCAATCTTTCCGAGTCCATCAAAACAAATATGATCAAGGAGTATAATATAATTTTATATAAACACAAACAAACTAATAGAAAAACTACAAAAGTATAAGTGTACTAGACATAATTTTATAAATTTGGTGGGACACAAATACAATAACAAGAGAACATTATAAAAATACAAAATATAAAATACTAGAGTTATTATATTTTTAGTGGGTGCACTGATCCTAACTGGTTTATGTTGCCTTGCTCTTAAATAAGAGGAGGACGGTTAGCTGTTGTGTAGAAATTTTAGTTTGAGGTTTTATGATTTTAATTTGTCCTTAAATCGTAATTTTATGAGAGTAGAATTGTAATTAATTTTTATATTGAATGCTGGATGTGTAAATTATAATCTGGCCTTGCTTCGTAATTATAAAAATCTAAAATTTTAAAATATTTTTAATATTTAATATTTTTATATATCATGGTCAAGATTTTTAATTATTTAAATTCCTCTCTCTTTTTTAAACCCTCTTAATTAGATAAAATAACTCTAGTGAAATTTGTAAAAAGATTACTAAAAACTGAGAATAATTTGAAAACTATTTTAATTTTGTGATGTTTTTATGTTTCTATAATTATTTGTGTTTAAAGAATTTTAAATAATGGAATGAAATTTTTAAGAAGATCGTTAATATGAAGAAAAAAAAAAAGAAGTGAACCAAAGCTGCACGATTTTTAACATGTCTCGTTTGGGATAATTTTAGAGATTTTTGCTTATTCTTATTAGTTTTAGATTCTTTAGCTTATCTTTTTAACTAAAGTCGAAAATAAAAGACATAAAAAATGGCACATTAACTTATTTTAATATATTTTTTATCTTTTTAAATTTCTTTTATAATTTGATTAAATTTTTATTTTTCAGCTCTTTTATGTAAGATGAGTTGAAAACACATAATAATTTGATCAAATAATTAAAAAAATCAATGAAGACAAAAGAAAAAGTTTCGTTTAGAATGAATTTTAAAATTTTATTTATTGTATTTTCTATTTTTATTATATTTTAATTAAAAAATCATTTTTCAGATCATTTCAATAATTTCAATGAGAGTAACCAAAAAACTAAAACAAAATCTAAAGATAGAAATTTTTTTTACTAAATATAAAAATAAGTAACATAAAATCTCACTTATTAACTTATTTTTATATTTTTTATATTTTAATCATAAAAATTTATTTTTTAAGTTTTTTTTTACAAAATTGTTAGAGAAATTATAATAATTTAATCAAATAAAAAAATATTTAAAAAAAACAAATAAATCATTAGCGGCAAAACGGGGCTATTATTTTTAGAAGCTCCCGTACATATAAATAGAGAAGGCGGTGGAACTGGAATGTAACAAGAGATAGAGATGGCGACCCGCGTGGGTACAGGCGAGGCGAGGCCGCCGGTGCAGCAGCAGCCGGCGCCAGTCCAGCAGCATCCGGCGGAGGTGCAGCAGCAGACGGCGGTGATGAAAAAGATGAGGGTTATGGTAGCCGTAGACGGGAGTGAAGGGAGCTTCTATGCTCTGAAGTGGGTTCTCGACACTCTTTTCCCGTCCGGCGGCGGCAGTGCAACGGCTGAGCTGAACCAGGATTTAGGTACGGTGACCGTCGTTCACGTTCAGCAACCCTTCCATCCTTACATCTACCCAGCTGGACCAGGTACACGCAATCCTCTTCCACCCAAATAATTCGCGTGCACGCCTATACACGTATATTTAGGCTACGTTTATTTTGGCATAAAATATTTTATATATAAAATAATTTTGTAAATTTAATCTTTTTACTTATAATTTTTGGTATTTGATTAATATTTAAAAAAAAAATTTAATAAAAAAAATTAAAATAATCATCATAATGTATGGTCTCTAGCTTTGCATTTCTCTCTCTCATTTATTCTTTCTCATATCATCTCTTTTTTACATATTTTCATCTACTATAAGAATGACAAAAGGTGTGAAGAATTAAATGAAAAAATTGAATGAATGTGTGCGAATGTGCAATTTCAAAATTAACTAACGAGGTAATTTTTTATAAGTTAAATTTGGTTCAATGAGGTAAAATATTTTACTAAAAAAATATTTTACATAAGTATTATCAATTAAACAATGAAAAATAAGTAAAATATTTTATCTAAAAATATTTTACATCGAAACAAATGGATCCTTAGTTCGTGTCTGGACTAGTTTTTTTGTGTTTTTTTTTAAGTGATTTTTATCAACATTGACTTAAATAGGTGAGCAAATACTGAATGCTCGTAGAGCAAGTTGAGATGATTTCTAATTTTTTAATTATTGGTGTGTTTAGTGATACTCATCGCTTTTTTGTTATTGTTTTATCCAACATGTAAACACGTGCCATCTAATGATTTGAATAGAATATTATTCTAAAAGTATTGAATAATTGTTTCAAATAAGTGTACTTTCAAAAGAAAAGAAAATAAAAAAGTAATTTTTTTTATCAAAATTTAAAAAAAATTCATGTAAGACCGAAAAAAGTTAACTTAATGGGCTTTTTGATTTTTTTTAGTTTTTTTCATTTTATTGAATTTTTTTTAAAATTAACATTAACGGGTATACTTTTTTAAATATTCTCATCACAAAAAACAAGAAAAGTAAAAAATTGAAACCAAAATATAAAAAAAGTTGAAAAAAGTAAATTTTTTATTTAATTTTTTGATAAAAAAATTTTATTTTTTTATTTTTTCATGACGAGAAAAATCGAAAAACTACACTCATTTAGGGCTGAAAAAGTTACAAAAAAGCAAAAAAAAAAAAATAGTCCAAGCAAAGCATATTGTGGAAAGAGCGATTTGAACCCGAAGGGGTTTGCAAATGTATTTACTATAAGATTGTAGAAAAGAAGACAAATTTAAGTAATTTTAACATATAAAAAAAGTAAATTACTATATAATAATAATGCTTTTTGCCCGCTAAATATGCGGGCGGATTCAAATTCTCTATTTTTTTTTTATAAAAGAAATATGAGTCTTTTGGTTTAGTTTATATTCTGAGTCTGATCAGAATCGTTTATATTTATTAGATGACTAAGTCATCAACTCATTTAAAAATTTATACTGTTAGGAAGAAATAATTTTATTATTTATATTCTCAACACGCCCTTTATGTGTGGCCCAACTCGCCTTTATCACTCAGTCACACCCGTGCATTTTTTTTAATTATTTGATAAATAATTAGGTTTGAACAGATGATTTATTATCAATTCTGATATCATATTAAATTGTTAATTACTAACTCATCTAAAAACTCAATATGTTAAAAAATAGATAAATTTATTGTTCATATTCTCAACAATATTATTAAATTTGTTGATAATATTATCATATACAAAAAAATTATATTGGTCCAAAATGGATTACTAGATGATTAGATTACATAATTTTCAAAAAATTAAAAAATTTATTTTTATAATTATATTTGTTAGTTCATTTTTTTAGTGTAAATGTTTCTCACTAGGTAATTATATTTATCGGTGTCTCATTTAACTTAATTTCTTATAATATTTTTTGTATAATTTATAATATGAACGATTCATGTCATTAAAATAATTTATCAAAATATTATTAAAAAATAAAAATAAAAAATAAAAAATTTCATTTATTTGAGAAATAAAAAGAACCTCTAGGCACAGTGGGATCCTCCCCGTGATTGTCCCGAAGCAAGACACATCTTTGAATTAAGAAATCTCTACCAAAACTTTTAACAAGTTAATTAATTCTATATATTTGTGGTTAATCTATATCATTTTCATATAATGAAAATGATATTAATTTAGGCCTACTAAACATGTTTACTTGACATGCCTACTGTGGCACAGTTGAAATTATTTATTTGTAATTTTAGCAATTAAAAATTATTATTTATTTAATTATGTAACATAAGTAGACACGTGACGGAAGTCTCTTTATTAAACCTAAATAGCTGTACCTAATTTAAAATTGTGATATAATTTCTCAAGTTTTAAAAGAGAGTGAATTTTTTCCATCCTAATAAGATGTGATTTTCAAATTTTCCATGTCTTTGAAATTAGTTGTGTATGCAACACCTACAGTGATGGAATCCGTACGGAAAGCCCAACAACAAAATGCCATTGACATATTTTCTCGTGCCACGCGGATGGGTCAAGGAAAGATGGTAAGTTTTCAAACGTTGGAGACCCCCTCCTCCATCGATCGTACTTGTGTTTCGCATAGTTTTTTTTTCTTTTATAAATTTTTAGTTTTTTAGTTTTTTTATTATAAAAAAGTAGATGAGATGATTATAGTAGAAAGCCAAATAAGTGAATTTTTTTAAAAAAATTTCAACAAAAGTTTTAAAAAAAAACTAAGCCAAATAGGGGCACAGTTCTAATTAAAATCCGATCAAAGTCTTTGTTTGAAATGTTTAAAAAGATTACTTTTTAAGAGATTTAATTTTTTTTATAAAAAAAAAAAAAGAAAAATATTGTTTGGGATACTCTTTTTTAGGTTATATTTTTAGCTTTTTGTTAAAATATCTAAAATATTCTCTCTTTATTTTTTATTTTTTAAATTGTAGTGTTTGGGATAATGGCATAGTTTTATTTTTGATAATAGAGTTAGCTTTTTAATTGATGGTATTATAATAATTTTATTGCAAAAAAAAATTAAACAGTATTTAGAATGTGTATAGAGTTTTTTTTATAAAAAAAATAAAAAAATTAATGAATTTTTTAGAAATGCCAAACAATCTAATTTAAAAGTTAATTGTTATTAATAAAAAAACTAACTTTTAAGAAATGCCAAACAAGAGCGTTATCATATGTTTATCAGGGAAAGCAAAGCTACACCTAGCTAGCTACCTAACTTCAAATTTCTTTTTGCCATTTTTTTTATTATTATTTTGACATTTGTATAGGTTAAGGTAGAGACTTTGCTTCTTGAAGGAGAGCCAAAGGAAATGATTTGTGAAGCTGCAGAGAAAGTGGAGGTTGATCTTCTAGTTGTGGGTAGCCGTGGACTAAGCAAGATTAAAAGGTATATTTGCTGAACATTCATATTTACGTAATGTTTAAGAATTTTTCGTTAATTTCAGAAATAATTCAATACTTTTCAAACAATTTTTAATTCGCTCTAAATATAAAATAACATATTTTACATATTGGACAAAATATTAGGGAAAAAAATAACGAATCCCACTAATTCTTAGGTGATTAGAAAAACTTGGTGATCGAGCTCTCAGGTGATTAGTACAGGCTCTATAGACTATTAAATGCAGTGCCTCGTTTGGCATAAGCTAGATTTTGGGGTTTATAGGCAACAAGAGAGCGGGGATGACAATTTTATGTTCTGCTTTGTCCCTTCTTTTCACTTCGTTTGTTTGGGTTTTATTCAGTCTCGTTAAGTAATGAGTAGGGATGGTATTTGCATTCCCAATTTTCAACTGGTGCCTCCAATTAAATAAATTAAATATATTTAATTTATAAATATGTATATAAATTTTATTTTTTAACAATATTATATAACTAAAATACAAAAATACTATATTTATTTTTAATTATTTACTTCTATTTCTTATTTTTTTTATTTTAAATTCTAATTATTGATCAAATTATTATTTTATTATCTTATCATGTCATTGTTATTAGTATTAAATTTCTTATAAAGTAAAAAGTGTATTTTTCTTGATTATTATTTTTCAATCCCGCCCTGCTAGTAAACAGGATGAAAGTAAAAGAACGCACTCCCACTCTAACCCCGCCTCGTTGTCATACCGAAAGTATTAGTTTAAACGGCTTCATGGGAGGGTTTTTTGTCCCATTTTTTTTTTTGATTTTAGTGGTCTTTTTTGTTTTTGCTTCAACATTTTTTACCTTTTTATTTTTGGAATTAAGTGAAATAAAAGGTAAATACTTGATTCATAAATAAAAAAAGGGTTTAGAAAAAAATATAAAAATTAATTCAGTTAATATTTTTACGCATCTTTAGTAAATTTTGTTATTAAATAAAAAGATTATTTACTTTTTAGGTTTCTTCTAATCAAGAGACTAGAAACATAAAAAAAAATGAAAAACTCAAAATGTGAAAATGTTAAGAAAAGAAAAATAATAATTTTAGAAAAGATTTGAGATTTTTTACATAGCTCCAAAAGAGTCCTAAGCCCAACTTGTTTGGCATGGGATCATAAATTGAAAATTGAGTCATTTATGACAAATTAATTTTATCTCTAAGATGTCGTTCGGTAACGTTTATGTTTTTTGTTTTTTGTTTTTTGTTTTTGTTTTTAAATTTTTTGTAAACTGTAAACGAAAACATGTTTGGTAATTATTTTTATTTTCAAAAAATTGTAAACAATTTTTAAAATTTACAAAATTTTAAAAAATAGAAAAAATGTGTTTTTACTTGTTTTGTAAATAAATTTTGATTGAATTTATCGGTAACCTCCAACTACCACTTTTTAAATATTTATATTGCTAAATATTTTTTTATTTTTGTTTTTTTATAAACATAAACAAAAATATATTTTTTGTTTTTCGAAAATAAAAAATAAAAAATTGTAAACGTTACCAAACGGGCTCTAAATAGACTCTAAATGTATGTATTTTTTTGTTAATAAAATTACAGACAAAAATGAGTACTTACTCTTTTTATCACCATATGGATATGGTTATTGTAGAAAGTACTTCGTGATGAAAAATTATTTTTTTACTAAAAAATTGATATTTTGTGACGAAAAAATTAAATATTTTTTGCTAAATATTTGGCATTTGTAATAAAATATTCGTCATTAATTAAAGCATGCTTATACTCCCATTTAATCATTAAATTGGCAATTTTTGTGTTGTAAAATTTTTCTGAATTTGATATATTTTAACCTATTTTTTTGTTAACTTGAATTTTTTTAATATTTTTCAGTCATTGTGCATATGTACCATACGTTTCTCTCTAATATTGCTTTCATGAGACCATTTTTAATCATATAGGCCACCTTAATTCAAGATATCGTACGATATTAAAGTAATATTTATTAGACATGTCTCTAGTATTTGGAAAAAAAATAACCATTTTAGAAACGAAATCATACTATTTTATTTTTTATAATTCTTAACATAAAGTCATAAAAACACATTAATTTATTATTTCAAATGCGATGTGATGTGCAAAAAGAGGATAAGTTTAGTTTATTTTTTAAAGAAAATTTGCTTGAAATCGTTAATTGATCTAATTCTTTAGCTAACAAATATTTAAAATAAATTTGCAACATTGACCAATTAAATACCTTAGATTAAAAATAACTATTTTTTAAAATATTTTATAAACTAAAATCAATTTTTTTAAGAAATAAATTGAGTTTTAAAGGATTTTTTTTAAAACTTGCTAAGAAAAAGTTTTTGATTTTAAAAAAAATACAAACGAATATCAGTATTTGTTTTTATTATATTATCAGTGTTTTAATGACGAAATATTATTATCATCAATAATAAAATTATTTTTTGTGAGAGAAATTTATAATCATCACAAAAAGAATATGAATTAATGACGAAATATTATCATATAAATAATTAAGGATTGTTTAATGACTGAAAATAAAATAAGTGGCAAAAGAAAGCATTATTGCAACAAAATGTGATCCTACTAATGATTAAAGGTTTTTTTCAAAAAAAAGTAAAAGAGCAAAATAGTTATTTGTTCCGTTGTCACTAATAATTAAATAACTGTTTGTAAGAAATAATAAAATTCATCACAAAAAAAGATATGTATTGGTGGTGAAATTAAAAATTTTCTAGCCAAGAGAATATTTTTAGAGAGAAAAATAATAAAATTGTTTTTATAGTGAATCTTTAAAATTTTATCACAAAAAATTCTTTTTTTTTTTTAGTTATTTTTTTTAACAAATGGCTTTTGATCTGTTTTTGTGATGCTCTTTTTGTCACTACTAGCGAAACTTGACTCTGTTTGGATAGTTTTTTTTCCGGCTTTTTTTTTTTTGCAGTTTTTTTATTTTTCTGATTTTTTTATTATTTTGGTCAAGTTGTTTTTAATTTTTTTGATTAGAAATAATAAAACAAATTTAAAAGTAGATCTATTTTGGTTAGAGTTGAAAAAAATTCACTAAAAATAAAAAAAAAGCCTTAAAAAAGTTATTTTGTGAATTTTTTATAGATCTTTTCGTCTTATATGATTTTTTTTAAAAATTTTTAATTTCTCGTAATAAGAGTAATATAAGAAGTATGTTCCAACTAATTAATTTTTTTTTTACTAATGACAAAAAAATTATATAAAAAAACTTTAAAAAAATTATTCCTAACAGAACCTACGTCAACTCGAATACACATCTATAAAAGGGCGTGAACCTGCATTGGAAAAAGGCATGGAAAGTGTAAAAAGTGCCTCGAGATTTCTCCTATTTTGGCATTTTTCAGTTCTAACCGACTAGTCTATCTTAAAGCTATAAATTTGTATATGTAACAAATATATATATATATATTTATTTATTTATTTATTTATTTATTTAAAAATCATAATCACACATATTTAATTATAATTCATAAATTCATAAGTTCAATTATAATTTACAAGTTTCATAAATTCAGCTATACACACCTCTCTTTTATAATTTCTCTCTTTTAAAAACCGAACAAATCACTAACTACTGTTTCATATTGGTAACAGCATACTTTGTTCAAATAACACATTATTTTACTAGTAAAAAATATTAATATGTGATTGGATTGGTGATTTTGTGGTTAAAAGTCTTGTGTGCAAAGCATTTTTCAATTTGTGGAATTAGGTCCCGTTTAATCGATTTTATGCTGGCTTTAAGTATGATATTTTGTCTTTTTGCATAAACTTAAAAAATTAAAAAGTATCGTATGGAAACACAAAGCTTTTAGCCTTTTATTTTTTTTATTTTTTTATATTTTTAAAAAAATATTATAATTTTTATTATACACGTCTATTTTTTATAAAAATTTACTCGTCAAAATCTATCAAACTAGATCCATATTAAATATAAAATTATTTTAAAATAAATTTTTAAAAATTATAGCAATTTTAAGCTAAGTTTTTTTTTTGTCTCAAAGCTATTTTAGACTAAGCTTTTTGGCTTAAAGTCACCTTACGACTTAACTAAACGAACTTTTTACTTATTTAGTTTAAAGTGACATTAAACAAAAAGTTTTGACTTAAAGTCAGATTGTCAAACAAAGCCTTAGGCCCTGATTGGCAACTTTAGAAATTTAGCTTTTTGGCTAAAAAAATTAAAAAGTCAAGATTTCCCGTTTCACAAAAAAGCTAAAATGTCAAATTAAAACACAAACATTCTGAATATTTTATTCAAACTCTCACCACTTTTAAAATATAATAATATCTTTCATTCATAATTTATTTACTATCACTATCAACTACATATAATTGTTAATATTAAATATATAAATGGGTAAAATTATTCATTTTGAACCAAAAATAAAAAAAATTAGTTTTTTATCTAAATAATCAAATTCAAAAAGTTAGTTTAAAAGATAAGTTACTAAGTAACCTAGTTTAAACTCAATTTAATTTGGGTAAATTACACTGACCTCCATTGAGGTTTCTGACAAAAATAGAAACCTCCCATATGGTTGAGAAAATATTACTAACCTCCCATCATGTTTAATTTTTGAATCAATTAAATCCAACCGTTAAACATTCCGTTACACTTAACAGAAACCACCCCCAAATCACCTCAAAACCACCACTGAAAACTACTGTCTCAAACTACTACCCCAAACCACCGTAAAATCACCCCCAAATCCACTGTCTCTCTCTCTCTCTCCCCTTCCTCTGCCATCTCTCTTTCATATATGCCCTCTCTCTCTCTCTCTCCTCTGCCATCTCTCTCTCATATCTGCCCTCTCTCTCTCTCTTGTGTGTGTGTGTGTATATATATATATATATATACACCCATGCCACTGCTGGCGCGACACAGTCGCACCATTCACGCCACCAACGCAGCCTCATCAGGCTGCCGCCATCGCCACTGCTCAAGCCGTCACCATCGCCACTGTTGGCGCTGCAGCACCACCTCGCCAACGCTACCCTAACTCTGGCGACCACCGAACTCTCTCTTCCCTTTCTCTCTCTTTCTCTTTTTCTCTCTCTTTGTGGAGAAGGACGTTGGCCCTCCATCGGTCGTTGGGATCGAGTTTCGAAAACCAGCCGGCTAGTCCGCCAAAAAATCCTCTCTGACAGCGGCGAAGAAATTGGAGTTGGTGAACTAAATAGGGAGAGTTCTTGGCCTCGTTTGGGGCCCCATCGAGTGGAAGAGAAG